>JNEY01000272.1:19238-45016 GCA_020875895.1 Aphelenchus avenae
ATTGGAGCGATGAAATTGATGTCAGAACAGCGATAGAACCTGATGAAGTTTCGCTTGAGTCTGAGTCGGATACCCAAGAAGAAAGTGATTCTCACAATGAAACGTTATTGCAGCGCAGAAATAGACTGCCTAGACGTAGAGTAGCTCAAAACTATGAAGGGTTAGACGCCTCCAGTAATAGCGACGAGTCATATGTGCGGTCACGGTCGGAAGACGATAATAAAGATGACCCTGGAAAACGTGCTCGAGTGGGCCGACGAGAAGTAGAGGGTTTAACTCCCTGGCATTATTGGCGAGTTAACCACGTACAGTTGGACGCAAGAAAATCGGATAATGCACTATGCAAGTTTCCACCCTCTGAAATCTATAAAAGGGGAGGGAAGAGGAAGAGTGTATCAGTCCGCGCCAAAGTATCTACTGTGCAACCCTCGTCCACTATGCCCCCTCCGACCGCGAACCCCGCCATACAGCAGCTGATTCAGATGCTGCAGCCAACGTCGTCTCAAAGTAGCCGCTCCCGTTCGCCGCCTCGTCCGCGTCACAGCCATCAGGAGCGAGTGCAGCACGCCATCGAACGCACTCGTCAGACCGCCGTCACCGCAGCCCAAGAGGTCGCCCAGCAAGCAGCTCTCATCAACGCGGAGGTACTCAAGTCGCTGGTGGACCGTCTGGAACATATCGACGCGAAGCTCAGCGCCATCGACTCCGCGCTGCAGATGCTGACCGAGAAGATCGACCAGTGCGGCGGCAACATGGACGAGCAGGAGCGCGCACAGCACGACTAAGAAGGAGGAGTGTCATGCCCGTATGCTAATCTACCGGACATATATAGATCCGCTATTGTATTGCCGTATCATTGTGCCTCGCACTTGTGTCCAATAAAGGCTTCTATCGGCTACGTCTCTCCCTGTGCTCTCACCACCTGCGTAGGACATAACACGAATGCTGTTCCATGGCTTCAGCATACCCTGGCGCAGGCCGCATTTCCTGGCTGGAACGTGTTCGAAAGCGCGTTGGCAACGCTGCACAACATCGGTCGCAAACATGGGCGGTTCTACTTCGTACATGGGCACTACGTCGAGTACACGGAAACGGCACTAGTGAACTTCTGTGCAAAGCAGCCAAAGATACGCGATGCGGTAGCCGTGGGCAGCTAAGTCCTTTAGGCAACCAGCTACATTGCACTAGGGGCCATGCTACTTGCCCCGAGAACCAACTTCCAGGCGGTTAGAAAATTCCATTCGCCAGGCAATAGTCAATCTAAAAATATTTCAAAACAAAACGCACGACAGGTCTAAGGCGACTGAATTTTTTCACTTCCCAAACGCGGTAGTTGGCAAGCAGCAAATATCTGTTCAGTTATAGGGGGAAGAATTTTATGGGGGAGCGTGGTGGAAGTTGAGGCTGACAACAGGAAACGCGTTAGGTTGGAAAACTTCAGCCTATAAAATTCTGCCCCCCCCCTCTATAACTAAATAGATCGAGCAGCAGTCAATACCAGGTGGCTGCCCTGACCATTTGACGTTGCCCTAACGGTCGTTGGCGCGCCTTGCGCCTTTTAGTCGATCTCTAATTTGACCAAAAAATGGCACCGAACCCTAGGCTTAAACGGCGGGGGGTGACATGCTTCCGACGCTCTTCAGATACTACTACGAAAAGATGGAGGCCTACATAACATTTGTCGCCACGCTGAAAAAAGGTGGAGCCGGACAACGTCGAGCTGCTGACGCTTTGGCAGCTGTTCTTCGCTCAAAACCGTAGCGCTTTACCGAGTGTGGGTAGCGCCATAACGTATCTGTCGATTTCGGCTAGATCCCGACTTCTTCAAGTCTTTGTCCGCACGTCAGCTATTCGTCAACCGTCTACTCACGAATCTGCACGGACACTACGCCGCGACGTATCGAAAATTTGCGACTCGCATGGCACGGATCTCCACGCTGCTTTACCAGTTTAGGGTAAGCAGGTCGCGAGCGCGTCGTTTCTACACAAAACGTCTGTTGTAGGCAATGAGACAGGCGATGGACGAAGTGGACGTGTTTATGGGACTCAACCGCCGTCCAAGGCTGAATGATAAACCTACGTGCTGGCATCATCGTTTCGTTCTGACATGCCCCGATTATGCTAACTGCACACTGATTCGGAAAGTGTGTAGATTTTGCGACTAAAAGAGTGTTTTCGTAAGCGACTCCTGCGTGCGAAGAGGCGCGGTTTCGACTTTGAAAGTGCACTTCCGTGTAGTTTTCTCTATAAACCGGCTTCAAATTTCGAGCCGGACCGTTTTCCCTTCACTTCTGAGCCCCGTGCCGATGTCCGCTCAAATAATGGGGCACGAGACGGAGAACGTCACGGCACTGCGCTTCGTCTCCAGCTTGCCCTTCTACTGAGACCGTGCCGTGTTACTTTCGACATACTCAAAAAAGCAGTACCATTTAAAGTACTGAAGGCGGTACGGCACGGTATTGGTTATGATGAATAAAAGGCTTTTAACGGGTCTTTGCTTTATGTCCCATAAAACAGAACGGAACTAGACGACTAGTGTGAGTATTAGACGTCGCTGGAATAACCATGGGCAACGGGCCTTAAAACCAAGGCCCGGACCGGCCCGGCCCGTAGACTCGAAGGCCCGGCCGGGGCCCGCCGGGCCTTTTTTCAAGTTGGGCCTGGGGTAGGGCCGGCATAGAACTCTTGAACCCGGTAAATCTTTCATTCCCTACCATACCTAGATTATAATCTAAGGTTAGTTAACTTAATACTCTGAAGTGGGAAAAGTACAATAATTTGTAGAGAATAAGTAAAAATATAGGCAGTTTCTGCTAAACCGTGCACGAAATATTGTAAAAAGGCTTAGTTTTGTAGCGAGCCGGGCTGTGCCACCAAGGGCCCGGCCCGGGTCCGCTGCCGAAAAAAATGTTTGGCACGTACCCGGCCCGGCGGGCCGAGTCCGGGCTTAAGCCCTCTTGCCCAGGGTTAGCTGGACCTTACTAGAGAGCCGGACAGTGGATTCAGCTCTTCTCCATGAACAACGATTTTAGGCACTGAGTAAGCGATGAATGAAGTTGATGCATTCATCGGCTTAATACTCGTCTGCATCTGATCAATGAATCCACGAGTTGCCACCATCGTTTGTTCTTGCGCATCCCGATTAGGTATGCCAAATGTCCATTAAATCAGAGAATTTGTCGCTTTTGTGAATGTGCAAATCTTTGCGCGAATCTTACCGCCGGTTACAAGATAGCAAAGGACTACTTGACAGCAGTCCGCAAAATCCTTCGCTGGCACGCTATGCGTACCTGGAATGTCTTAACGGGATGCCGAGAAATCGCACTTTCGGCCACAGCCGAACCGGGCCATAATTTTTTCTCATTGACCTCGTCCTTCATGTGTATCTTTCTAAGGCCTTGGACAATTTCAGTGGCGATGGATGTCAGCGATCGGAAATGACACGTTTGCTGAGAAGCTCATCGACGACCTTTGACGTCCTGTCTCGAAGAGAACCACCATACTGACACCCGAAATCAGCGACCTTGTTTCTGGCCGTCGTTTACTTAGGCATTACTGTTCGCTGACTTCGCAGAGAATCGTCATTTTGCTACTGCGTAGTCGACATAAATAGCCCCGCGAGGTCCCTATTCGTACAGGCATCGTCTTTGCTATTCATTAAAACAGATCATCCAGCAGCTATGTGCGACACGACCGCTCAGTTGTCCAGCACCGTTCCTGCCACTTCGCCTCGGCGACGTACCATACGTGGCCCCAAGTTCGTAAGCTCCTCGGATGAAGAGTACACGAGTGAGGCGCCGCAGCTGCGGAAGAAGATTCTCCGCAAGAAGCATCATGATCGGGAAAGCTGCGATAGATCAGCGCCAAAGAAAATGGTATGTTTCCCTTTATTTCCTTGAGAAAAGGGTAAATTTATCTTGGAAAAGGTTGCTGGAAAATTGTTTGAATTGACGAAAAATGCGTAAAAAGCGACACAAGACGGGTGCTTGCCGCAGCCACATTTCGAAGATACCGTTAGTTATGTTGCTACACAAGTGTCTTGTTCAGAATGACCAGCGCTTTCAAGCGAAGACGGATTTCGATGAGGGAAACACCGGTGTGGCTGAGCCGAATGGAAGCAGCGCCGCCGATGAAAGCCGTCGTCTTTGCGGTATTGTCTTCCTGAGCTTCGCAAAGTTCGACGCCGCTGGAAGGTCGATTTCGCCACTAATGCATCTCGAAAAAATGCTTGTCGACGGCTTCGGCTATGACGTGGACGAAGCCAGTCGTGTTCTCGACGACGTCCAGAGATCCTACTACATCGACGACAGCGGTCGCAGGTTCGTTGTTCGCTTCCGGACGCCGAAGGTCGCGGATGAAGTGATGAGCCAGGCAAACAAGTTGAGCGACTACAAGCCGCACGGACGACACGTCGCCATCGAGCACGTGATGAACAAGAAGCAGACCGACGACAAGCGAGTTCTCCTTCGTGCCATGAAGATCCTCCGGCGGTGCGGCAAGTTTGCCAGTCTCGAATGGACCGGGCGACTGGGCTACGTGCTGAACTGCGACAACCTTAAATTCGTCTCTACTTTGTCTTTTGGCTACCCTTTCTGCGTGTTTCACATTGACTGCTTGAACATACATTCTTACTGATCTGAAATAAACTCATGTTTCCTACAAAAAAGAACACGTTGTCGAGAAGGGCTATGCAGGTTCTGTCCTAGGTACATGGAGAGGGTCGTCAAAGTGGTTACACGAAAACTAATCATTTATCTTGTTACCCTAAGTGCTTGTTATTAACAAGTAATCTACGCTTAAAGCGTACACAAAATTTCGGTGTAATCATTGCGGTTCCACCACTTGCAGCGGGACGAATTCGTTTGCAGCGCACGACTCGAAACTTTCTCCATGCTTAGCAGAGCGTTGAAGAAATCTCCCTCCCAGCTTAGGCTAAGGCGGTCCAAAGTATGAAAATGTTTACATATATTTTTCGCGTTGTTTCTTTCTTATCTGGTCTTGGCGACAATTCCTTCCTCCCCGCTTATGATCCACTGGGTTTGCAATCGGGATGACATGAGGAAGCTTCTTGAGGACATGCACATGCCGCCAGGAACTAGCTAACGGAATCCAGTGGGAGCTCGCCAAATTTACGTTACGTTTTTGTAGCTTTGACGTTTACGATGCTAATTTCGGCGCATTACTGCCATTTCCGAGCCTTTCGCAACGAGCTAAATCATGCGAAACTGCGTTGCGAGTTCTTTACAAAACGAAAAAGCTCCCGGAAGCTTGGATCGTAGATAGGCGTTTTTGAAATTCGAACCGAATTCGAAGATCAAAAAAGAAAACGAAGCGAATCCGAATCCCAACTTCGGTAAATGTACCGAATTTCGAATCCGAATCAGAATTTCTCAGAAATTTCAAAGTTCAAAAGCCGTCCAAGTTTTTTTGAAGAGTCTATAGGGACGAATTAGCATCAAATACACTCGTCAACGAGTGCTTGTCGACCAATAGGAATGATTTACTTCTCGGAATAGGAAAGGCGAACGCGTTAGGAGGTTGCATGTGAACGTAATCTGTACGTTGCTTGATCATTCAGCATTTGCTGCAGGTCGGCGTTCTTCGGATGCTCCCAGCACGCCCCGGCTGGACGACCAGCGTCGTCAGCGCATCCTGAAAGTCCTGGATTTGAGCTGCAAGGAGATTCTGCAAATTGTGCAACATGCGGCGTAGCTAGTCCATACCGTCAAGGTCTCGCAGAAGTCCTTGCACGGCAGGGACGCTGTCCAGAATCTCCACTCGCTGAGTGTACGGATCATAGCGAACTTGGAAAGGACGTGGAATCGTGGACGCCCAGTTACTGAACGGAACGCTATACGGCGGTTGGACATGACACGATTACGTCAGTTTATTCTTGGCGTCCGAAAATGAGTCTGCGACGAAATACTTGGGCTGGTAACTCGTGATCGGATACTTGGTCTCCGAGGTCACTGCGGGGTCGAAAGGCCCAAGAGCTGGCTGGAACGATAAGTTGTTTACAACGAACTCTCTACTAGTACGAGCTCGCCCCGTTACCTTGTCAGCAAGCGCATACTCGAGTTCTCCAAATGAACTGAGCAGCCCTGCTCCGTACGCCTTCTTTTCTCCATTCTGCATGCATATGCCGAACTCCACGGTGAACCAATAGAGCTAAACGCTACGGAGATGTGACGCCCGTCCAGTACGCCTACCGTGGCCAGCTTCTCGATCATTTCATCCGAGGCGCCCAGGGAGGCCAGACCGATTTTCTGTGAGAACTCAGCGAAGTCCGCGTCGGCAAATAGAGGCGCATGGCCCAGTAGCTCGTGGCAAACGTCTCTGCAACACGGCCGACTTGAGACAGCACGTTTTTTACGAAAGAAGTACACGACTACACACGGCTTACGGCTCCGGGGTGTAGTTCGGCTGGGAGTGGTGGCGTATGTACTGCGTCGAGTGGAAAACTCGGAAAGCGAATCCGGCCAAGAAGTCACGCGAGCTAAGAAAACCGGCAACCGGACGGAGTGTGAAACCGGTATAGTCTAAAGTAAGTAGGCTTCGGGTTTGACGGCCCAAGCCAAGCTCCGAGCCATGCTAGCCTAGCTCGGAGCTCGTCTCGGGGCTCGGCTCGACTCGGACCCAAAGTCTAATCTAAAGCCGCGCAAAATGCGCAGCCATATCCGGAGTTGCTCACCTTTCAAAAAGTCTGACACATCCTGCAACTGAGGGATGTTGTCAGGGCCGTATCCGCAGTTCTGCTGAAGCAGCGGGAAGACGTAGTTGAACTCGCGGCAAGCATGCGTCGGGTAGAGCCTCGCCAGCTCGGTGTAGATGGTGCGCCAGGTCGCAGTTTCTTGCTCGGTGTAGTCCACGCGTTGGATCTTCTCACCGCTAAAGGACGCATTGTGTCAACCAACGATACGCCGGGACATACTATCGATAGGTGGCCGCGATATCGGCGAACTCCTTTCGTCGGGCTCGATAGACAGGATCGGTGAAGCCCTAAGAAAACGTCCAGAAAATGCGTCACACGAATTATGCCCTTTACCCCCCCCCCCTCCCCTCAAGCCTGCGTCACAGTAGGGTGTGACCCCACCCCGTCTTGAGACGCGTAAAATTCACGATTTTGTCTAGTTTATTATTTACACGAGCCATTAGCTGTATCTCGCCTTCAACTCCTCAACGAAATTTAGTCGAAAATTTCGCAAACATATGTGAAAAGTTCGGTGCCTAGCGGTGGGCCGCTCAATCTAGCCGCCAATCGACCGGGTCACGCACCTCCCCGACACCCCTGCCCTCCTCATGTCGCGCGAAGCATTTTCTGGACGATCCCTAAGACATGTGTCGTCGTAGGCAAAGGTCAGCCATGGATTTCTTCAGGTTCTTTTTTCGCTAGCCTACCGGATGATCGGCGTCGAGCTCCGCGCCGTAACTGAGCACTCGGTTTGCGAACTGGTCGAGGTCGGAGATCTTTCTCGGAAAGCACGGAATAGACTCTAAAATCAATCAAATGCTCGCGAACCAGTGACTCGGGCTTTAACCTTTGTTTTGCTTGACCGTAGAATTGTGGCCCTGCACGCAGATGCTGCCGGTTTTCTTTTCGAAGATCCGGATGATCTCTTCGATCCTGCCTTTGTCCGAGTCCTCCGCGCACTCTACCTGTATCTCGTAGCAACCGGGCTTCGCCATCGATGGACGCGATTCGATGCGCGTCAGACTGACATCCTTTTCCTAGTCAGATGCTCTGATTCGAAATCGTAAGCTGTAACCTACCGTGAACACCTTCAGGGTGGTGGCCAGTGCTCCGGGCAGTTCCCCCAGCGTGAATACTATCGTTGTTTGCGTCGGAGTGGTGGACTCTTCGGTCATGGACGCGTTCATGGTATACTGTTGAAATTAAAGGGCATTAAATTTCGACCATTTGCCTTGAAATTTAGAGAGTGGGCTCGGACTTAGTGTGACCACCTTGACTAGACGGCGCATCAGTGAACTATATCGCCTTTACCCAAAAATTGGTTTAAAATCCAAATTTACCAAGTCGATGTTTAGTGAATAAGTTTTACTGAACCGGAGTTATACTGAATTAAACTTACTGAACTGAAGTTTACTGAGTCAACGTGTTACCCTCGTTTACTACCGTGAGCCCGTTATATGGCTTCTCATTCCACGCGACTCTCGGCAACTTACGAGGTGGTCCGTATCGGTGGTCGCTTTTGCTGCATCTTGGTATCCCATGGGCGGCATTCTACTCAGATCACTTACTTTCTGGAAGTTTGACGTAGTGGCTACCGTGCATAAAATGCATCACTAACAATAGCGGATCAAGCGGTCACGGCAGTGATTCGTCACAGTTACGAAACTACGATGCCGCGCGTTTAACGACGGAGAGGACGTAGGCCTATTCCTATCTTTTCGCGTAGAGTAGCGAGCTCGACTGACAGGTAATGCGGCCAGGCAAAGTACATTGCATCGGGTTGACGAAAACAACCGAAAACAACAACAACAGGAAATGATCGAGTGACTTTGGACCGCGCATCGATTCCATGAGTGGACGACTATTTCCGCCCATAGGCTAGAAACTACCCGAGGACTGTTTACACTTTTCGTTTGCGTTTGCGGGAAGATGATGAATGTCTTCCGCGTGCGTTCGCTGTACATGCGCGCCAATACGTTGGCTTGATTTCGAATGACGTGCTATTTCACAAATCGATTTCCACGACTATTTCTTGCTACCTTAAGACTCAGTGAGCTTCCTGCCTGGCCACAAAGTGCCCCGAAAATGGCAACAAAAGTTTTCCTCTAAATCGAACGCATTTTCACCATACATCTCGGTTCGGATAGTCTTTGTCGAATTTGCCACCAAAATGCCCAACGCTTGTTAGTGAGGCCCCGGCACAGTTTTTCAGCAGGTTTGAAATTCCCGGGCAAGAGTAAACTGCTACGAGCACACGTTGTTTCGGAAGCTTTATTCATTTGTAGATGGCTTTTGAGATACACCTAACTAGCACTGAAGTCCCAGTTCCACTTTTTGATATAAAGTTCCAGTTCCGGTTCCTTTATAGGGAACAACTAATAAGCTTCAGTTCCAGCTAAGTGAAATCTCCCTTTTCGGCACTGCATCCAGAAAAGTCAACGAATAAGATGGCGTTTTAAATAAACCGTGAGTTTTTTTTAATCGTTATGTAAACCGTACGGCAGCCTTGGTTCGACATTTTGGTCCTCCAGCGGCGAGTCCGGCACTGCTAAACCCCCTTTAAACGGCAGTCGGCATCGCGAGAGCTGCGAAGTTTTGAGAAATACACCTGTAGGCTAGCATGCAAACGTCCGGATAGGGCAGGCGGAAACCACGGCACCTTCGGGGGCTTTTCTTATTCCCCTGGGACCACGAGGTCCCTAGGGACTTCGGGCCTTCATGGGGACCTCGCGAACCCTAGGCGTCGTAGTCAACCTGTGACGAAGAGGCTTTGTGTGCTCGGGGTGCGGCCACCTCCAGAAGGAGTACGATGAAAGAACATAAGGGTCGTTTCCTAAGACGTGGCGATTTAAAAGCCCGCCGCAGGCGACTCCAACGAAACGGGCATAATTTTGAGACATATAGTGAAAATTTGCTCTGTCGGCGTCTGCGGCAGGCCCAAAAGAGCTTGGTCCCCCTTTGGTTGACGAAAAAGTGGAAGTTTTGGTGGAACTGCAACTATAAGTTCCAGTTCCATTCTCTTCGAGGTTGAAAAAAACAGATCCAGTTCCGCTTAGGGGAACTGACAGATTAAGAAGTTCCAGTTCCGGAACTGGGACTTCACGGCTAACTAGGTATGTAAATACGTTCAAGCACAGTCTTTAAGGGCATGAACTCCATATATCTAGCGTTTGGAAATTTTCATGAATGACAGCTGGCCAAGAAAAGTGATGGTAAGGAACGTGACGTCTTATTTTCTTCTCAACGGCTGACTATAACTGGATATGGTATGCGGTCCATTTTCTAATATGTAGACGTTCATGAAGGGACTACGGCTCTCTCGCAATCCGCTTTTTGCATTAGATCCATCCAACAGCGGAAGTCTTCGTCCGACACGGCTTGGATAGTGATGCTCTGAGAGTTGTTCCCAACAGTGACGTCGAAACAAAACCTGAACTAAGGCTGTGAGGCGACTTGAACGCGCATGAAGTCTACCGCCTGTCGGTTCTTGGCGACGGACAGCACGACAGTACTTTGTAGGACTCCGTGGCTTCCACTGTTTTCTTCAAAGTCTAAGAAGCTTAAGGTAGCTACTGCGATGCATAAGTTTCCACTCTCAGTACCTGCGCCCGGTAAAAATGCACCCTTCCTATCATCCTTTCGGATTACCCCAAGCTTTTTGATTTCCCCTAACACTTTTGAATTATGGGGGCTAACTCTATAAGTTAGGAGGACTTTGCTTTCTGAAGCTCCAGGGGGAAGCTGAATTTAGCAGAGGAAATAGCATTGTTTAAAAGGGAAATTCGAAAGAAGGTAAAGGCGGAAAGGTGCATTCTTACCGTAGCCGTTCAAGCCTGGACTACGCTTGACTTACATTGGCGTTAGAGAGAATATCAGGGATAAGAGTCAAAATGTGCGTCTCTTTCGAGAAGATCGCGTACTGCCTCGACCATGCCACCGAAAGGCGGCTTGAGAACCGACAGTCGAAGTGTCCTAAACCAGTGACGCTATGCGAAACAACCCATGCTTTCAGATAAAATAATCAGCGCTTAGGTATATTCGCTTACGGAGAAAGGGGTTCTGAACGAAGACGTAGCCTTCCTTCGTGGCGCTGTTAGACGCAGACAGACTTCGCATAGAGACCGGTGCCAGCGCACATAGATACGCCTAAAAGCGCGGAGGTTTCTGCTCCATGTGGTAATGAGCACTTCTTTCGTCCGTGCGGCTTTGGTTTCCAGTAGGTCTAGGCGGTTCTTCATCGCTTCAACGTTCTCATGAATGTCGCCGAGAGCCGGCTTCAAGGAGTCAACTACAGACTGTTCGGTGCTGTACTCCGACATCCACGACCCCACAAATTCGTTGACTATTTCGACAAAGTCCACCTTTATGTGTTCGCCTACACACTGCAACTGCCAGACGTATTGCATGGCAGCGATGTGGAACTTTCGCTGTTTTCCTGCCACGCATGCGTCCGAGAGTTTCACGTCCGTCGAACGTCGCTGAAGCCAAGTGTTGCCCTAAGCTGCTTTCGGGGTACTAGCCTAATGTGCGGGCGGTAAAGTGCATTAATTCGCATGGATGCTATTTTGCATTCCTGCGCCTCTTTGCGTAAGATATAGTAGACTCATTCGCATAACTCTCTTAGAGGACGCATGTAAAACGCTGAAGCTGAATCGATTTGAATCTAACGACTTCGGAGCTCTCTACCACCTGTGAGGAGGAACATGAAGTGTGCTAGAGGGAGGAATCAATACAAAAGTCCATTTTTCTTGACGCCGGTTCGGTCCCGAGGTGCTGCATTGGTTAAAGTCTTAAGCACCGCTGATATGGACTTACAGGATCGATGGCTAAGTTCTTCTTCAGCGCAGCGTAGTATCGTTCGGATGCCGCTTCAAATTCCTCTGCCTCTTTTCGCAAGATGTAGTTGACCCTTTCGCGTAAACCCCTCAAAGGACGCAAGTAGAACATCACGGCCGAATCGATGCTCTCCTTCCGCTTCTGCTCGTTCTTCTCGATCTCGGCGCTAGCCTTCTTGAAGCCTTGCTCTAAACCCAATAAGACTTTAAGAAAGGCTTTATGTGAACAATAGGCCTACCAATGTTAGCACCACAGGTCGGATGCGTGGTGACTATCTCGAAGGAGTTTAACCTCCTTGACAGCCGAATATTGCCCTTGTAGAGACCTAAACATGAATCGTTTCAAGACAATGTTTGTATATTGGTAGAATATGCCACATTTTCCCGCCTTGGAAGAGTAGCCGCAAGCCACACTCATCCAGCTTTTTTTGCAGGCCATTACCCTACCAAAATCCGGTTCGTGGATCTGGCTTCGAAGATATGGCTCCCTTTAACGACCATAGTCGTTCGATGCACTTACGTAGCGCTTGGCCGATCATCTTCCGTATTAGCGCTTCAGTTGCTTCGATTTGCCTCGCCGCGTTGTTCAGCGACGTTTCGTGGTCGCATAGCGACTGCCGGAAGAACGGGCTGTCCGAAAACGCTTCCGAGAGCTCGATTTGCTTAAGCTCTCGCATAGCCTAGAACAAAAGCTCGTTAACAAAAGCTGCGTGCAGGAAGCGGCAAGAACGTTTTCCGAAGCTCCGAAGAAAAATGACAATTCATTCGGGGCTCCCGCGGCCTATTTGGCGAGCGTTATGTGAGTAAGTCGTACGATTCACCGCCTCCTCGATGGCAAAATCATAATTTCCTTGTGTTGTCGCCTAGGCGCCTAGTCATCAAACGCAGTTGAGCATGTTGTTCCTGCCTGTAGGGTATTCTTTTAACGTCAACAACATAAAAATATCTTCAAAATGACGAACTCGGTCTTTTGACGAAGACTTTAGATATAATTTCCAGGTAACGAGAAGGGTAGTGATAAGGCTGGGGTCTTCAGCCAAGATTTCCTTACTGTTGTATGCATCTGCTGAAATCGTTTTTTCTTCCCCTTCCGTTCTCAAATACTCCTTTCGTCCCCGGTCCGAACGTAACCCACATTTTGCACTTTTCACTAAAGCCGACGTTTCGGAACCTCTAGAAATTAGTGTCCCATGGGGCTCGTTCGGAAAAATACGACTCTTTCGCATACCGTTCACTTTCCCATTGTTGCACAGCTTTGGTGGAAGAGAGCCCTGCGGGATCTGTGCTGTTATAGGGGGAGGGGGAAGAAATTATNAACAGTACAGATCCGCCCTGCGGGTTTGTTTCCCCCCTTTTCTCAGCGGCATGATGAATACATGCATGCTTGAGACATTTTAAGCGCAACGAACCTGCCTGTTTTGGGCCTCAGTCCAAAGTGTACGTACATTGGACCATCCGCAAACAACGACTGATCTGGGAGCAGAAGGTACGTCAACCGAGCGCTGACTTTGGTGATAAGGCTGTGCATTGGCTCGTGATTCACCGTCAGCGTGCGAGAAACCAAGTGACTATGACGCAAGGCAATAATAGAGCAATTGTCATCCACCGCTATCACTTGTCTATAAAGCCGTTCCGGCAGTACAGCTTGCTGCATTGCCATTTATTCCACCCAAAAGCTAGTTCCAAGTGAAAATGGACACTTTCGAAGTTCGTCTGAGATCCTCCGGTGGCGTGTATGCTCCTGGCGACACAGTCGAAGGCGTCGTTCTCGTGCCTGAGAAGCAGCTAGCCAAAGCCAGTTGTGTAAGGCTTCACGCGACAGGCATGGCAAGCGTCGAATGGACTGATACGAAGCTGCAGTCCAGGTTAGAACCGTGCCATTTCTCTCGGAACCGGTCATAACAAAGTTTCGCAAACATTTTAACGATTCTTTGGCGGGCTCTCCAAAGACGGGTAAAGAAACACCCACTAAAAATTGGCACACTCTAATGCTGTAAAAGAGCCTATGCTAGGCGCGCTGGTTTAGGACCGGTTTCACGCCAGCGTCGGTACAGTCCATCGTCTACAAGGCCGAAGAAGCGTATCTGGACCTAAGTCTTGTGGTGTGGTCACGAAAAGAAAAGCAAGCGGACGACGGCCCACTACGACAGCTTCCGTTCTCCTTTGACCTACCCACAAAACTTTCGCCGTCGTTCGAAGGCAAGCGCTTAGACAACCTATTGTTTCCTCTAATCGACGGGTTTTAGGCACTCACGGTTCCATCTCTTACTTCTGCGAGGCTACCATTGAACGCAAGGGTGGCCTGTTCAAGTCCGACAAGAAGGCGTGTGTAGGCTTCATCGTTAGACCCACGTACGACCTCAATGCGCATCTGAGACGCGCGGAACATACAGAGATAAGTGAGGAGAAGGCGTCCGTGAAAGGGCACGTCAGCGCATCGGTAAGTCGGCTGATTACTTCTGGACGTAGCTTGGCACTTTCCTGCGAGTACTAGGACCGGAAACATTAGGGTCAGGACCACCTGTAAGTTTTGGCTTTGAGCTTCGCGGCCTCTCCCGCGGCGTACCTTCTCATGGCTTCTGACAACTGACTAGATGGAAATAAATGTTTTTGACTAGGTATTTTACCGCTAGGAAGTGGAGGATTTGGGAAGCAAAGATCCTATCACGGTCAGTCAGACTAACTGCTTTCAGGTAACGATTCCAAGAGGCGGTTTCGTCGCCGGTGAGCACATCCCGCTAACACTTCTCGTTTCGAATTCGTCTAAGCATAACGTCGCGCGAGTCGAGCTGACACTGATCGAACGGGTATCGTTCGTCGCCTTCTCAAACGCTCGCGCGAGACTCGACCCGCACGGACACTTCACCGGGCGACGAATTAAGGAAGAGTCGACGACTCTCGCCACCGTCCATCAGCCTCTTTGGGTCCCTTCGAAGTCGGTGGGCGAGCATCACGTGTCAATCGTCGTCCCCGAGTGCAGCAAGAGCTTCAAGAGTGCACACATCCGACTTCGACATCATGTGGAGGCAAGAAATCAAGAAGGCAATTGGGTAACTGAAAACTATTTATTTCTAGGTAGCCTTGGTCACCAGCACTGAGAAACGCATTGTTGGCGAGGTACCTATCGTCATCGGCGGCATGCCGCTAAATCAGACAGCATCGACTGAAGACCAGCCGCCGGCGTACACGGAAAAGGATACCACAATTGCGTCTTTTTAAATGTTCCTGTCGTGAAATAAAGACCTGTAGCTAGATTCCAAGAAAGGGTCAGATGCCATGTGTGTCAGAATCATCTCCAGTCAGCTTGTCAATCTAGAGCAGCTTATGTGCTTAGTTAAGCGAAAAAATCGTTAACGAAAGCTGGAAAAAAGTTATTTGATCAGCGCTGTCTGAAAGCTTTCTATCCTCGCGCAGGGCGATTCGTATTTCTCGCAAGCGTTCTCATCCAGCGTTTTCTTCGGTGCATTCGTCATCGCTTAGCGGATAGTTGAACGCTCATTAATCTCGTGCGCCAACCCGAGAGACGGGCGCATCGAAGCTGACTTACGCCGTTCAGTCATGCTGTTCCGCTTGCTGTTCACCGGCGCACTGTTTTGTCACACTTCCGCTGCTTATAGCGACAGCTTTGCGCGTAAGGAAATTCTCTACCTGAGCGCAGCGGCGTACAGCACGACGCCGGCACAATGCCTGAAGGGCGTCATTCCGGGAGCGCAGGTAAGCTTATCTGTGCGGTAGGTGGACAAAACATTCTCCTAAATCCCTTTTGTTTTGTCCGGGTCCAAGGAAAAAAGGCCCCTTCTTCCAGAGCGGGACGTTGAAGTTCCACCTTTTTTTGCATATCCTTCCTCTTATGTGAGCTACACTTCCCTAGCTTCAGGTTTTATAGAAACTCTTAATTTAGCCGTTCTTATAACAGAACCATGTTTACATGAAAGCAGTTATTACCATGCTTTGAACTGACTTGGAACTAAACCTTAACTAGATGACCACTAGCCAGGTTGGCTCAAGGTGATCTGTAACATCGCACTAAGCGAGAGAGTACCATCTTTGACCGAACCTATTCGGACGGACCATCAAAAGCGATTTCGTCAATTGCTGGTAAGTTGCACCGTCTCCTGTTTTCAGGTTACGAAGCTGGTGACAGTCGACTGCAGTGTTTCCTCCTACGCGGGAGAATGTGCCGGCTACGTCGGTGTTGCGCCTAAGCAGAAGGTGATATTTCTCGTGTTCAGGTACCCAAAACATTCAAGGAAACAGTTCTCCGTATGCCTTTCAGGGGCACTAGAGGCTTTGTGCAGCTCATCGTGGAAACGGGTCAGACGTCGCTGACGGTCATGCAGGCGTCGCCCATTGGCGGCCGTGTCAGCTCGTACTTCCTGAGCGTTTTCAACAAGCTCTGGGGAGGAGGCCTTGCAGCAGGGCTTAGAGCGCTGAAGGCGAAGTACCCAACCTATGACCTGTGGGTAGGTTCAGTGAACATAAGGTCCTGGTACATTCTGCAGACTGAAAAGTCAACAACGAGAAATACTCTACTAGTTTGAAATTCCTAAAAAAAATCTTTACCTTTTGGCTTTGCCTCTAGCGGCCAAGCAGACGGTCCTTCCGAAATGGCGGATCTTAAATCTTTTCCGCGTTTTTTTTACACTTATTTAATCAACACACTCAATTTTTACACATGTACTTAACTCTAAGCTTAACTTCGGAGTCTGTAGTCCATGAAGAGAAGACCCACATGAAGAATCGGACACAATCAGTTCAGGTCACCGGTCACTCACTGGGTGGTGCTCTGGCGTCCATAGGTGCTGGAGTTGCAGCAAAGCAAAGAATGTTTCCAGCTGCCCGAATTCGCCTGATAACCTTGGGCCAGCCTAGGACGGGCGACGCCGCTTTCGCCGCTGCCGTCGGACGGCTTGTGGGTTTAATGCTGTCGCTGCACCTGTACAGTCCGGTGATTTTTAGGTTCCTGAGACTTATCGCGTGGTACACGGACGCGATATTGTACCACACGTGCCGCCGCTTGGCTTTCTGGGCTACAGGCATCATAAGTCTGAGGTAACGTAAAGAGGAATTATTTCGGACCGGCTCTCCTAACTTGGATCACGCGATGCAAAAGAAGCAGTTTTAAGAGTACCCTTTTTGGTAATGTGACAACTAAAGATCGGCAACCGGCACCCGTACCGTACTCCGTACCTATTGACCCACCCCGTAGCATACTCCGTACCGCACTAACCCCAACCATACCGTATAGTACGCTACGGTACAGCCTGCAATATGGTACAGTACGGGGTGACAAAATGTGCGATTTTGCGTTGAACGCCGCTATTTAGTGTTAAAAACTCGTGAGCGCAACGGTGTGGCTGCTTCTAGGTATGGTACGACAACGAGATGGGCCCTGGCGAATTCTACTCGGAGTGCTCCACAGACGGCTTGGCGGACTGCAGTAACCCAGACATACTGAACTTCAACGCTATCGATCACGTGGAATATTTCGGCTTGCCCATCCCCGGCATTTGCCCGAATACGATCGTTAGCATCTTCTGAAGCGCATTGACAGAATTTTTTACGATGCCAATGTGTATGTTACATACTATCACTTACCGACAGCCGAGATACTAGCATTGAAGCCCGGTTCACATGTGTTATAACTTCAAAAAGACTGATCAAACAGGGCGTAGCTAGATAATTTACGGATTCATAAAGCCGAGCCAGTCGCTACAGTCCTCCTGTGTCACAGCCTGTATAACCAGCGTAGTTCCGTTTGCCGACGTCACATCGATGCAGAACCTACAATCTTCCTTGTATCGAAGACATGACAAGCATTAAAGTACTTGCTTCGACACCTATAAAACAGCCACCAACCTGCGGTTAGTTGCTGCCGTTGACTGAGCGGATGTGACCTTGAAGCTTGTGGATAGTTTTAGCACTTCTCGCATGCCCTTAACATACTCATGTTACGGCACTCCCTCTAAGTCTAAGTTCGCTTACGTACCCGCAGGTTCTCGGTGTTTGCAGGAACCAAAGTTAGAACGCGTGTCTCCTTTGAGTAGACGGCATAGTGCCTCCTCCATGCCGTTGGAAGCAGCTTCAAGCCAGCGGTCTCTGAAGCGAGGTCACGGGTTATTTCAGCCAAAAACGTGCTTATGATACTTGTCGGCACGTAGACGTAAGCCTCCTTAATCATGTCGGTGTTCGGACGCAGATTCTGAAGAGTTTTGTCCTCCCCAGACAAGCAGGCCTGGAATGCGCTACTGGTTGCGTAAGATGGCCGCGTGCCTATTACCGTCTTAAGCCGACTTGTAGTGCTTCCTGTTAGACTCAGTCTGGCCTTCACCAGACGAATATCTGCCTTGAGATTGTCCAGGAATGGCTTAACCTTTCCATGCAGCTCGTTGTCGTAGAGCAGTGACGAAAAGAGTGCACTGAGGAAAGCTCCGACGGACTCGATGAGCTTGAACTTGATGCGTTCCCCGACGTACTGGAGCTGGCAAACGTATCGCAGCGCGGCGACGTGAAATTTTCGGGCCTCCAGCGACAAAATGCGATCGAGTTCCTCGAAGCTCGCGACCAAAACATGCGCGTATGCTACCTTCAGCAAACTAACCGTACTCTTGGCGAGGTTTCTCGCCTGCTCGGCATAGAATCGTTTCGATGACTGTTCGAAGCGAGACTTCTCAGTGGATAGGATGTACTTGATACGGTGTCGAAGGTCGCCCAATGGTTCGAAGTAAAGCCGCTCCGCTTGGTCGATGCCCTCCGTGCGCCTTTGTTCGAACTCGCCCATTGCCCGGCTGATTTTTATGAGACTGTTTGCTAAAAGAGCAATTTTGAAGAAACCGAAAAAGCACAAGGTTCTCATACCGTCACTTTGGCTGGTCCTCACAGTTAAACTGCGGAGAGCGCTTGATAGTGACAACTGCGCATCCGACAACCCTAAAATGCAATGATCGGTAATTGCGGGTTAGAAGACTCACTTCTGGCGAGGGACAGTACGTTTCTGCACTTCTCTTCAAAATCGCGAATTTCCCGGGCGGTTAACTGCAGCGACTTTTCGTGGTCGTGCAGCGATTGACGGAAGTAAGGACTGTCCCACAGCGCGTCGTAAAGCGTAAGCGACTTCAAGGCGTGCATTTCAGTTGCGAACTATTTAAGTCAGCTTCCAAAAAAGTGAAACAATAAAGGACTGCAAGTGACGCAAACGAGCGTCAAACGAACATTTCCGTAATCGAATGTGCGCCATTCCGTCGGTATGCGAAGCGGAAAGCTGATGAATCGTTGAGGCAGCCTTGCTGCATGACAAAACGTCGGCTTGGAACGCTGTCGCGAAATCGGCTTTCGCGACTTGGAAAGCCTACACGGAGAAACGTTGCAAACTAGAAAGTTCAAAGCCTGCTAATAGAGGCATTTGTGGAACCAGTGAAAAGTGCAAAGAGAGGGGGGGGGGGTGCAGACGACAACGGGTCATTCTCATTAGCTAAAAAAATTGGATGCTTGGTTTGGAAGCATCTCGGGGAAACCATGTGCAAGACGCACGGGGAAAATGAGGCGGCCTAATTATCGGAGGTGGAAAACAAACCGCCCCTAGCAGCCCTATAAGAAGCAGGGAACCGTAACTTCAGGGATCAGTGCCATGGTGGAAACCCAGTGTATGCCATTGGCATCCGCTTGATGTATATTTTAGTGTAACCGTTCCAAAGTAGAAATGCAGGAAATAAATTCTTGTACCTTTGCATCGTGCGTACAACGTTAGCCTAGATGCTCACTTGCTAAGAAAGCCATTCTACCACTGATACTAGGCCTTTTGAGGCCTGAGGACGCAATATTCGAGGGCAAAGGATAGCCGAACTATCCCGGTCTAAGGAGGTCGAAGTTGTAGCCGGAACAGGGAAAAGATTCCTCTACAAAAAAGCATAAGCGTCAAATAATCTTACCAAGCGTGCGATGCATGGCAAAATAGCTGCCATTAACATACAATTATAGTTTGTTATTGTCGGCAAAATTCTCCATTGTCCGCATACCTTTCTCAGTAGGAAGGGCGATCGGATCGCCTCTCACCGCATTAATCCCTCTTGACTCGTATATTTATCGTTAGACAAGCCCCCGAAGTCATGGCGGTGCATTCAAACCGTGAAAGAGATACGGAACAAAGAAATAAAAGCATCCGTTTGCCGTAAGCGGGTACTATCATATGACGTATAGCGTATCATAGCGTAGGGAGGGCCAAAATCTCGTTTTATACATAAAAGGGAGGGCCACGTTTCACGTCCACGTTTCTTAAGGACATTTTTAGTCATAAATTCATTAATACAACCATTGAAAAGGTGCATGCACCTCCTTTAGTCAAATGTCGAAAACACATGGCTGTTCCTTTAAGATTTTGGCCCTCCTTATGCCCTTATGGCCCTCACTACGGGATGATATGTAGTACCATTAAGTGTTAGCAACAAGTTCTTTCAAGAGGCCGACAAAATGTGTAATTATATGGGAAAGCCCAGGCATTACTTCAGAAAAAAGGAACCAGGAATTTGCGATCGATGCGGGCATGACCCTCATATTGTCTTTAGTGGGTGTTGCCTAAAGCACAGTGAGCACAGACGCTGGTGCCGCCAGATGACGTTTGGGAGCGTTCGGCAACGATGTCGTCTACGTGATTGAACGAAGGCACGTGGAGCTTCCTCTCGATCGCTGGTAGGCTAAGGAGGGGATGGGGGTGAGCTCTATACTATTTTGGGGTTGGATCTTGGCTAATTTACGTCAAACTGTTACAAAGATCGATTCTCGACAACCTCGGTTATGAATTGACAAAGGGCGCGCGATGTACAGGAAGATGCTAGCAACGTCGACAGTACGCCAACCCCACCTCGACTTACGATCTCTAAGTGCAGCTCGAGACTACATCGATTAAAAATCGGAGATGCACTTGGGGGGGGGGGAGTAGGTACATAAGCGGGGCGGAAGTAGTCACCAGTAGAAATTAATACTCCAACTTCGTACTTCTCTCGCAAAATTGAAAATGATTCGCGCATCGCTCAAGTTCGTCGAGGGCGTCGGATGGGTGTTGCTTCGACCTGATGCTCTTGGCGTCTGGTACGCCGAGTATAGCCCTGCCGTCGGCCAAGCTTCTATTGGATCACTGAGTCAGCCAGCGATTGGAAGCGTCCGTAAACAAAAAATGGTGCATTCTTCTTCGTTTTTGCCTTTAATTATAATCTCATTATGTCCGACTCTGTGCTGGCGGTACAAGGGTATGCCCGACGCGGCATGATACCCAGCAATTTATGGCGAAATTTAGACGTAGCTGATCGAACTTCCCTAGGCGGCACCAAGTGACAGGCACGAAAAAAAACTTGAACACTGAACTTAAAAAACCAACCTGAAAAGTGAACTCAAAATCATCTGATCTGTAAAGCTAAGACCGAATTTGGCCGTACGGGTGTTTGGCGGTATAGCCACGTAAGCTTGCGCGTTTAAACGACGACCACTGTCCTGTTATAAAGAAGGCAAACGTGTGTTCTCACGTTCCCGCCGTCTCCGCACATCCAGTGGTCCTGAGCCAACACGCTGAAGGCGTGAACCCACCGGACAAGGCCAAACCCTTTTCTGAGTGGTGCTGGAAGCTCGCCACGGGAAACATCCGGTTTGAGCTTAAATGCGCAACGGATCTCGCTCAAGTCGGGTCTCGCGGACGGCGATGGTCTAGCTCCACAATGGATATCGGCCAGCTGACGGACTTCTTCCGGACACTCTTCAACGGGGAGGCCTCGCTCGAAGAAGTCGTCGCGTCGGTCAAGGCTCGGTGCAGGTGACGACCAGCGCTGAATACGCAAGGGGCATCACTGGAAAAACATCAGTGTTTAACGTATTTATCCGTAAAGTAGGGCATAAAAATGCGGCAGCTTTAGGAGACAACCTACTGGCGGCCGCATGCTTCGACGTCGAGAAGCGACGAAGTGCTCGCGTTGGCTACATCGCCCTGATCAAGGTGGACGAGTCTCAGCAGGTAAGCTTGACGCTTTTTTGGCTGATCCCTAAATCCTTCTTTTCGTAGTGATCAGTGATTTGAATAAAACTGGCCAAAAGTAAAACGAATAAAATCTCCCCCCCCCCCGAAGAAAAGGTAAAAGGTTAAATATTTTAAATGCGAGATGTTTAGTCTGCCTAGTATTACGGCCCTCGGTCGAACCCCTTCCGGTCCGTTTAGGACCGTATTGGCTGATCTCTCGGTTCGTTCACCGTACTCATTATAGGGCACGAGTCTCGGTCAGCTTCTGCTCGGCGCCTGCGAGCAGACGATGGTTCGGCTGGGCGCGAATGTTATCGCCTTGTGGTCGGTGCCTGCGTCTGTCGGATTCTATGTCAGTACCGGCCACACGCAGCTCGAAGTCGCGTCCGACGTGAAGCGGCAGGTTCTGCCGCAGTACTCGGCCGACTTGTCCCTGCTGAAAGCCGGCGGAAGCACCGTTCTCAAGGCTGCCGAGAATGTCATGCGCAAGGATGGAGGAGGCGATGGAGGAGGAGGCGACCAGACGACGCCTATGGTCAAGGTGGTGTCCGACGGCTTCGACTCTATCGAGCGCACGACTTATCCCAAGCATTACGATCGCACTGAACTGTTCGGCTTCGAATCATACCCCGAAGTACTGCCCTTTATCATGTAAATTTCATTATCCTTGTGTTTCAACGGCTGACGTTTATGTGTCAAAAAAGTGTTTATCGTGTTGTTCGTCTTCGGTAGCATTTGATCGCCCCTCATGTTGAAAGCCAAAGCTTCGGCCTTATTTCTAAAATTCGCCTACGCTTCCTCGTATCCAGGCTATCATGTGGTATCGCGTCAACCGCTATGAGCATGTGGTACCGCCAGGAGCATGTCGTAGAGTCATAGTGTTAAATACTCCACTAAACCCGAAGCTTGTCTGCGCCATTGTAAATGCAGCATTCCAAACCGCTAGCGTCATCACATGGTTAGCGTCTACCGTTAAAGTAGTGATAGTTTGTGTAAAACTGTGAAGGGCGCAATTGGTCAGCGAAAAGTATGTCTGACAAACGTCGGCGCAGCAGAAAAGCTAGTAAATCCATTAAAGCAAACAAATTCCGACATTGTATGTACTAAACGGAACATTCGCAGCGTGGCTATTTAGACAGAACCCTTGCACGTTTGACACTGCTGTACGCACTGCGACTGTGCGGTGCTCTGAGAGTTTGATCCGTACCTCCAGCAAGGTGACTGCTTCACTGAAATCGTTTGATATCGTGTGCCACGTAGGCGAACCATCCAAAACCAACGAATAAAAACAAAGCAGAAGGCATCTTAAAAAACCTTCAGTGTCTGAAACGGAGAAAACGCAGCGTTATGCTTGGATGACTGGAATCTGTTGAATTGAAGGAACGACGCTTGTAGCAAATGGAACCGGTGAGACAAAGAAGTAAAGGTTGTGCGCAAATAAAGTACACACACATTCGTCCTGCAGCCATTTCCAAGAAAGACCTACGCGTTTCCGCAAAATCTGTTTTTGTTCCGGTAACTCTGCCTGACGGGGAGAGTTACATGAAATTTCTGAGCCCACCGATGTTTCTCACACTTGTTCTGCTCGACGCTGGTGGCACCGAAGAAGTCGACAAGACGAAGGATTAAGTCGACCGCGCACCGAACCGGTAGGAAGAAATCGTGTTGATATCAGGGAAAACGTCTTAACGTAGTCCACATAAGTTGGACTACCCTACTATACGCACGTTGTACTAGGTATGCAGTCATCGCGTACCAATGTGGCACCATATGCTAGCTGTACCAGGCAGTTTGCATGGTATGTCGGGTGCCGCCATGCTGATGCGCGTCCGAATGCAGAAGCGTGCAAATTCCCATTCGACGACAGCAAGCGTGCAGGCATGCGTACTACGCCTTTCCTGGTGTGCGAGCACGTATTTGACCATGCGCAAGGGCTGCTTCAATATCTTCGCTCTATTATCTCTAGTGTTGCTCTGAACTATCCTGATCAGTGTTGTGCAAAATGAAATAGATTCTTCATCCTCATCTTCAGAAGATGACGAAGAAGATGAAGAAGAAGATGAAGAATGATGAAGAAGAATGTATAGCACTGATCCTGATGTTGCCGCATTGAAGTAAAGGATTATTACCAATGGCAGAACCTAAATAAAACTTATCGAACGGCAACAGGGTCACCCATGAATAAGCGTTTAGGAAGATGCATGCAACGTGCCTGTCAGCAAGCATTAATGCTTGCATCATGGGTACCCAGCGGTACCACTCGCAGAAGCATGCATACGTGCACTCGTGTGTAGCATGCAGGAAAACTCGGTTGCTATTCTGTTTTCAGGCAGGTGTGCACTCATCCAGACTAAGCGCCTCGGCATACTGAGGCATGCAGTTCACCCATGCACAGTGTCTGACCTGTCCCGTTGCTGACCTTTCTGTGCCCAACAAGTGGCACGCTAACGTACCGTGGTAGGCTTTGCAGAAGATTAACTGTACCGCATCCACAAAACTTGTACCGCGGCAGGCGTTACCGGTGAGCAGGGCATATACCATGCAATGCATGCCGTAATAATGTGCTGACAGAAATCTTTATCCAAGACAGTTAGAAGCCTACAGAAAGAATCTCCTGGGCTTAATGAGGCAACCGGACAAAACAGTGATCGATCGGCAAAATCTGGTGAAACCCGCTAGGGTCGCTGCTGTGCGTTAGCCCCGCGAGAGGCCACTAACCCGAGAACTGTAATATTGGCGCTTAGTGAGACCTTGCTTGTTGAACCAGCAAACAAAGTCGAGATCGGTCGAGTACGTATGCAGAATTGCCTCGGAAGGTGATTGTATGAAACAAGTCTTTACGTCGCTTCAAAATGCTTTTACTTCGCAGGCTACCCTCCGCTTTTGTGTAATCTCACCGTATCGCAACAAACGGAAGACTGATAACTGGAAGATCGCAACCGACACAGAGCTCCACTCATCGGATCGGTAAGACATGATTAGCCATGATTTTTCCGGCCGATATTGCATTATTTACGAATTACTGCCAGATTACTAGGCGCGGCCCGCCTGATCATCGACATGGTCGCTAACTGGTTTCATAAAAATTTTTGGTGAACAAAGCCGCTATGCACTTTCAAGGAAGGTTCAGTATACCTGAATATAGGATTGTAAGGAAAATATTTTGAAATCAACCGACTGGTGCCAAAGCTACCCGCTGATTGCCCTCGGAGAAATTTTACTTTGATCGCATCGTGGTTACTAACACGAGGAGACCCTCCCACATAAATGAACGCATGCGAAATTCAAAACTTTGGCAGATCAGTTTAGTTGACAGCGATTACTAAATTGTAATATTTTGTAAATCGTGCTTTCAGAGAGGTATGCAAGCATCAAGTCAAAAAGCGCGATCGCTGCAACCGAGGACAGTGCTTGTATTAGTGCTTGCGTCGGAGGCCTAGCACTAAAAGCAGCCGAAATACGCGAACAACGTAAGGCTTGTAGACCGGGTAGACCTAGGACCAGGAACGACATACATGTAATTTCTAAGTTTACAGCTTGTGATCAGCAGATGGTGCCGTCGCATCGCTGCATCTTCTGCGGAAAGGGATTTCGCAGTACGGAAAGGCTCAGTCAACACAGAATGCGAACGCACTTGTTGAAGAGATATTATTGCGATTTTTGCAACTACCCCGGCACCTACCTTCTCAGACGTTATGCATGTACCAGCGGCCTAAAACGGCACATCGAGCATGTCCACGACGGTAAAATGTTCAAATGCGACGAATGCGGTGCTCAATACGCAAATGACGCCAATCTGCGCCGACACGTCAAGGATGCGCACGAAGGACGTCGATTCGCTTGCGACGCATGCGATGCAAATTTCTGCACCAAGGATCTGCTGACTGAGCATAAGGAGAAGGTCCACGAAGGCGTCCGACATCATTGTCCGGAATGTAACGAGGCGTGTATGACGAAGGCCATTCTCAAGAAGCATGTTAACGCCATTCACCGGAAGATCCGTTATCACTGCGATCTATGCGGGGATTCCTTCTCCTTCAAAGCAAACCTTCGGGCGCACAAGAAGTACCGCCACGGCACCAAGCGCTATCAGTGCCAACATTGCTCCGCGTCCTTCAAATGGAAGAGGAACTTGACGAGGCACATGGCCAGCGATCACGAAGGACGTGGACGCACATTTCCGTGCATTTCCTGCGGGCGGGTTTTTCGCAGTTCGAGTGGTCTGAAGGCCCATGTCAACAGCGAGCACGAG
>JNEY01000272.1:47907-63960 GCA_020875895.1 Aphelenchus avenae
GGGGGGGGGTAAGGGCTTTCCTGCTTATACGCTATAGCGAGCCCGCTATAGCATTTGGCACACAGTGGGAAGACCGAGAATTTTTATCGAACTGGGTCGCAGCAAGTTTTCGTGCATGCAGAATGCGAAAATAACGTCCATTTCATAAGGGGTACTTTGGGGGGAGGGGCAGGGACCCTTGCTTACATGCTATGTCCATGCCGCTATTGCATGCGCGCTATAGCGGGCCACAAGGAAATCTTTCGGGTTTTCCTACGTGGAGAGTGCAAAATAGTGGTACGAGTACTTTACGATAGCGGCGCCGGCTGTGATCACAAAAAAACATATTACACTGAAGCGCTGTTCGGGGTTGGTACACCTTTGACGTATGAGTAAGCGGCTTCCATGTATTAACATACGTTTGCCTTTGCACCTTAGGATAGGCTTAAGCCGATGAGGTTCATCGAATCTGGAAGTCCCTTGTCGATGCTGTTGCGACCCTCATGCGTCGAGGCCGTTAAATCGGGTATTGTCAACGGAATAAGGTACTGAAGAACGGAATGCCTGGTCCCGTTAATGTGGCTAAAATAAACTGAGAATTTTAATCGGTGCAGAGCAGGGCTGCATTCTGATCGGATTTTCATTTCAGAATTCAGAATTCAGAATCTAAAAATCAAATTCAGAATTCAGAATTCAGAACCGCCCAAAACGTCAGAATTTTCAGAATTCAGAATTCAGAATCAGAATCAGAATTTGGTACTTTGCCTAAAAGGGAGCGTCCACGCACTATGTAATCATTGCATGTGGTGGGTAAGGTCAGGCACAATATTACATTGGATTACAAGCTGCAAGGGGGCTCCTGTCGAGCTAACGCTTACGTATTCGAGCTATACATAATCAGCACTAGGTAAAATGGGCCCGCCGCTAGGCGCCGCCCAGAGCGAATTTTGGCTGTATTCTTCAAATTTGCTCCTAAAATTTTGATGGTATCGTCTGCGGCGGGCTGTTTTGAACCATTTGTGAACATAGATTTACCACATTTGGGGAATGAGTGGTGTGACAAAAAGGCCCTGTAAAGATTATAGACTTTCTGGGCACCCCCATGGGGTCGAAAATGGGCCTCTGTCGTAAACACGGGCTTAGGCTTGTGAGAACGGGTTTCACAAACAACACATGTAACAGGGCGTTGCCTATAACATGGCCCGCCGCAGGCGATACCAGCGAAATTTGGGCGAAATTTGCTATAAACAAGTCTAAAATTCGTCCGGGCGGCGCCTAGCGGCGGTCCCCCAATATGTCATTTTACCTAGTGCTTATTCTGACATTTTGGCCCTTTTTCAGAATTAAGAATTGGCAAAAACGTCAGAATTCAGAATCAGAATGCAGCCCTGGTGCAGAGGTGACAAACGCTGCCACACGAGCCTACAGGAACGGCATGGTGCATCTGAGAAAACGTACCACTGTTCTTTGGCCTGGCCCATACTGGTTGATAGGCCAGCCCACAGAATACTTCCTTTGCAAACGTACTTGCGAGTTGTTGAGCTTTATTCAGAACAATGAGCTAAAACATGATACAGTTGCCACAAGCATAGAGAGCTTACACTCTGTGATAGCGCGTGCCGCAGCAGCAGGTGTAGCAGTTGACGCAGCACTGGATGAGGCAGGCGATGATGACGATGGGGACAGCGATCGCGGTGGCGAGCAACAGTCCGACGAGCCACGGCTGCGGCATGTGGACGCACTTGCCCTCGAACTCCGGCACGAGGCAGTCCGTGTAGAAGAAGGTGTTCTCGGCGTGGAAGAATGCACCGCCTAAAACGCAAGTCCTGAGAACGCTAAAGAGCTAAATTGTCTAAACAGTGGCTTACATCAATAGGGGCTTTAATGTTCACTATGGTGGGAAGGTTCCGGGATGTCGGAAAGGCGAACCAGGTCATGTAAAGCGCCAGAGTGGACGAAGCTGGGACAGTCTTTCAATTTGTGAATCTCGGTTCTGGCTTAGGCACGAGGTTGGGTCAGAAGCTGAGTTAAACGCGGGTCGGATTTTTGTACAAGGCAGCCGGCCTCGAAAAAAAGCAAAGAACGCCCGCCGACGCGTGGCAGTTTTCATAATATAAAGGGCAATAGCCATTGTAGCAAAATAGTGCTTTACGGAGGATTTCATTTCAAAAAGTTAACGGCGGCAGAGTCGTTCAGATTGTGCTAAAGCATCAACCCTTCCAAACTGCGACGAAAAATTTTTGTATCTGCAAAGCGGGGATCCAACTCAAAAGTGCTAGGTATGTAGAAGTATACAAGGACTCACATTTCACTCTGCAGACGATCGGGGTCTCTCTCCACAGGAAGGAGTCCTCCGCCATTGCGGTACCGGCAGCTACGGCGACAAGTGCTAGTGTCAGCAAAAACGACATGACCGGCCTGAAACGCTATCACATTAAGGTTAGCAAGAATACAGGACGTGGAACAGCATCGCGAACCGAAAGCAGGTGAGAAGGGAGCAATCGACGGGAACGGGCTAAAATACGACAATATTATGCCCAGTGGCACAGCGTCCGCACGGGTATGGTACAGGTAGATTCCCTATTAAAAGTGCACCAATTGGTCCTTCCGCTTGAACTCCGAATTGCGAATTTCTTCTCCACTCCTAAAAATGAAGTATTCGCCGCCACGCCCTACTTCGGAATGCGTCCATACTAACTTTCGCATCGCGTAGCATCGGATTTTCATGTCTAAAGTACCCTAAAAGTTAGAGCTTTCATAAAGCCAAGCTTAGGGAACAGCCTTGGCTGTCAGGAAGAGAGTCTACGCCTAAGTATCCAGGCAGGCCGGGTAAAAACATGCCCAAACAGGCGTAATGCAATCAGGCATTGACGATAGGGGCAAAAAAGCTATGCGCATCTAAAATGAGAACTTAGCGGAAGGGAAACTCCGAAAGTGGCGTAAACAGCGACGGGAACTTCTCCTGAAAACAGCAGGCGGCCGCAAGGTCGACCGGTTTGCAGCCGAAGGAAACATCCTTGCTGTACACGGCTGCATCCATCAGCGGATGTTATCTGCAAACGCAGTCGTCCTTACTGTCGAGCAATGAATGATTAGAGTTCCGCCGGCTTCCCAAACCTCGCAAGTTTAGTCACGCTCAGCACTCGCTGCTGTGTGTTCTTAAACTATGACTTAAATACTGCTCATGGCATTTCTGGACTAATAAGCAACACTAAGGAAAAGTCAGCAAGATGTCTACTAGGCAAGCGCCCTCGTAGGCTTGGGGAGAAATGTCGCGCTTGGCAGTTTTTTCTACAGACTTGACCTTTTACCCGCGGAAAGCGTTCACTTCAATGCGAAAATAACGTAGCAACGACAACGCGTTTACCTAGGTGGAATCCACGACTAAACCGACCAAATAAAGTCCAAAGTCTTGGGTAATGAAGGAGCAACTGGAACGCCATTCTGTGGCCAACAGTGGCCAGCACGAGGTTCTGAAGCAACCACGCCGGATCGACTGGCCGCGATGAGTGAATAATCAATCGCTTTTAGACGAACGAAAAGCGGCGCTGACAGCCGCGTCACTGCGGGAAAGTGGAGGGAATCACGCAGGAAAAAACGGATGGACAATCGAGGGAACGAAGCTCGGCATGAGCTGAGTCAATGTTTTCTATAGCTACACCGACTCCGCTGCAAATTGATCGCGTCAGTTCTTTCGGCCGCCGCAGCGCCGAAGCAACAGCGCCGGGAGTGAGAGATTTATAGCTACAAGCGGGGTCGCTGATGGAGGGCTCGATAAATTGTCGCCGCTTAGCAGCCTTTGCAGGCCCTGGGTTCAGTAAACTCTTGCAGTCTATTTTGGACTCCAGCACGCGAACAGGCTAGGTATGCACCGGAAAGGTGGTGTACGCGAACCAGTCTAATGCGCCGTTCCAGAGCGAAAGGGCCGTTAACAGCTGGGACAGTTCCGTGAAACGGTTTACTAAAGACTTGCAGCCAGCCGTTTTTAAGTCGCCAAAATATAGAGTGGCACTTACCTAGCACCAGAGACGGGCGCGTCCCAGGTCCAAAGCCGATGCCGATTCCAAAATTAATCAACGGTTCCGAGTGTCCCTCGGATTACGGATTAAAAAAGATTACCGAATCTGGTTCCAAGCTGACGAGCACACGATGTTGGCTGAACATAATACGTCGAACGCAATCAGTGGAATGTCTTTTGACAGACCTAGTTCATATCATAAAGTGACTGATATCGATGCCGTTTTCGGTCCGATTCTCGTTCAGCCCTGCTCAGTACGCAGGAGGCCTTTCCCTTCAGTGCCGTGGCGTACCGAGGATCCGAATTTAAGGGGAGAGCTTAGGGGGGGGGGGCAAGATCATGACAGCCAAAAACTCTCCGTTGGTCCACCCTTACCTATAATTTTGTGGCGGCCGACGTCGACATAAGGGTCCCCCTTTGTTAGGTTGTGGACCCTCCGGATTTTAGGGGAGACCATGGCCCCTTGCCTCAAGAGTCGGTACGCCACTGACTCAGGGACCGATTAGCAAACGCTACTATTGCTGAAGAGTGTGTGAATTCAGACAGATCTGCCGTTACTAATGCATGCGAGGAAGCTTCTGTCCTTCATCTAAGCCGTGCATACTCCTCTCTACCGGTTTGTAATGCGTATGCGGTAGTTGAAGGTGCGTTCTGAAAACCGCTTTTTGGGCTCCTTCGCTTGAACGGCTTCCGTACTGGCTCTACCCTTGTCCGCTTCGCATGGCATTCACCTTCTATAGCAGACTCTCTGTTTCACTTTATTCTATGTCTAACTACTTACTACAACAGCGATTACAGAGAACCTATAATACGTCAATGATGGCACCTCGTCGACTGTTCGCTCTGATTTTGTCGTAGCGTTGGTCGCAAGAACCCGTCAAATAGTGCATGCAGAGTGAATTATGCAGAGGACGACAGCTACTGTGAGAACGATTGTAACGCCCAAAAGGACTCCGACAAGCCACGGCTGCGGAACGTGAATGCACTGTAGGCTGAAGGACCCGAAGTCGGGCATAAGGCAGTCAGTAAAGACGAAGAAGTTCTCTGTCAGAAGGGCGGCGTCACCTTAAATTACGCGCTAAATAAAAGCTTCCAAGCAGGATAATGCATCGGATTTGAAAAAAATCCATTTTAATTTCTATTTCTAACCTACTTTGAAAATGATACTGTTCGTGTTCAGCCCATCTTCAACTTTACCTTCAATGGACGTTGAAGCTGAGCCTGAAGCTAAAGATTTTGAAATTTTGCCTAATGATTCAAGTCGAAGTTTGACATTTAAGGATTCAACGTCGGTTTCCGAAAATCACGTCCTCGGCCATTGCCCCCCCCCCCTTCCCCCGGGGCAATGGGGACCATAAGAACCATAAGAACTTTCGGGTGTCTTAAGCACGGTAATTCATCTTCGTCCGGTAGTTTCGTCTTGGCAAAATGAGCTCACCCTCTCTATTCCGCACTCTTTCAGAGAGCTTCGCCCTCGCCTCAATGGGCGAGGGAGAGAGCGAGGTCAAAGACCTATCCTAGATAACTAGCAATCCTTACATTTTACCCGACAAATCGATGGCGACTCCCTCCAAAGGTACGCATAGTATTCGGTCGTCGTGGCCCCACCTACAGCAATCAAGAGAAGAAGCAGAATCAGTTGCAACATTAACGCCTTATGTAAAAGGTAAAGATTTTAAAGACGGCGGCAAGCGAGAATGGTGAAGAACGGCGCTAGCTAAGGCCGGTTTCGTCGCTAGGTAATTAATCGCATCAGTAGCGCCGTACGAGCATCGGGCACGCACTGGACCAAATGAGGCGTGCCAGGCGCGAGAACCAAATTAAATGTTGTCGCCACTTAGCAGGATATGCACGATATCACGTTTGCTACAAAAATCTGGTCTTATTTGGCTTCATGTGTGGACTTACACCTTTCGTTAGACGCGTTGGTGCCGTAGGTACAGCAGTAGCGGGAAAAATAATGCTGAACTTCGTCGCGTGACAACGGTCCTGATAATGCCCGGAAATCATTAACACCCACATTTCCGTTTAAAAGTCGAGTGTACTGCCGGTGCAATGTGATGTTGGTGTACTAAAGAAGACCATCGTTCTACTGAACAAAACTACATTTAAGCAGGCGCACTTGGAGAATATATTGAACAAACAGCGTTTGTTCAATGTTTAGTTGAAGAAACGCTAACGTTTAGCGAAGAGAGCCATAACGTTGAGCACGAGGTACACATCATCAAAGGAACGATTCTACTTGGCTTAACAAGGACACTTTGAGAACTTGTTCGTAATGGCCATGCACATTCGGTCGTAAGCCTTGGCTAGAACACTTTTTTTTGCTTGCGTAGCGGCTCTTCCTCAGAGCACGATGAAACGGCTTAAAATGACCTGTTTTCATGACAACTTCTCTCTCCCGTCAAAGTACACTTGACTCTTCACTTGACTTCAACTATTATCTACGCTGATTATGGCTGTTATGGTTTAGCATGTAGGGCTTATGAGCCGAGTCAATAACATGCTTCGCCGTAACCAGCTTAAGCGTAAAGCAATCACGTAAACCAAAAACAAAATGTGCCTTTGTTTTAGTGGTGTAGTGACATGCTGACGCGGTTCACATCCAAACACGTCGAGCGTAACCCGCTACGCACGTTTCTCGAAGTCAAAGCACCTGTCTTCGTGTACTAAGATGCCATCAGCGCCGTGCACTACGCCCGTAGCATCCCACCGTAAATGGCAGGTGAAACCTAAAAGCAGCTGACGAACGACGCGAATTCGAGTTGGATTCTTGTTCGTTTGTATTGTCGCAGACTCTCTGTGTACAATGGTTATGCACTGCGAACAATGCGAGATTAAGTCCCTCCTGATCCAGCCCTTTGCCGTCCGCAAAGCCGGAAGGATCCCCTTGTTTACGTCGCTTTTCGTCCTCGAAATGGTGCTGACCATCACCGGAGTGCTGCTCTGCCTGACCGCGCTTCGGTACCGGAAGCGACAGAAAGTGCACGTTAACCACCGTCGCATCCTGGCAAACGTCGCGGTAACATTCGTCCTGATGTCGCCCTCTCGCTTCGTCGAGATCGCTTTAACGATGAACTGGCAAAGCGAAGGTAAGCATGCGCAAGAACGGCTAGTTTGGCTTTCAACAATGCCGGTATTTTATTGGTCGTGTACGGAAAACGTAGAACCCGTGACTTGTATTGCGTAGCGCTTGACAACGGCGTTCTGTAAGTAAACATTATATGAATAACAGTAAATTGTGATCCAAACTATTGCTTCAGTTCGTTCGTTCGCCACTTTTCGAGACAACGAGCGTTCCGCTTTTGAGTAGGCTTCGGCACTGCATACCTGTGCCGTTATCAGTACTGTTCGGGCCCGTACCGTGCCGTTTTCAGTTCGTTAAAGGAAGATTCATGCAGTATTTAGAATAGATATTCGAGCAGCTGGATTAAAAGGAAAGAAAAATGAACGGGCAGGACACGGAAAGTAGGTACGGGCCGTTCCCCCCCCCCTTTCCGGTGCCGTTTAACGTTCAATCAAACGGCACAGCATAACACGGCATGGGACGGGACAGTGCGGTGTGTACGCACCAATAGCGTACAGGGTTACAGGGCTATCTATCTTTGTCGTAAAGGAAATGTGAAGCGGCATCGCATACTCGGAAATGAACAGCCAAAGATGCTTGAGCACCGCTCGTTTAGAAATGCTCGACTACAACCGAGCATACCGCGTCGCGGACACATTCCGATGTCACTACGTAATGGTATCCGCATTGATGCTGCCCGCGGCGGCTGTCGAGCGATTCTGTTCCGTCGTCTTCCTGTACGACTATGAAGCGGTCCCGCGTACCAAAATATCGATCATCGTCATTGTCGTCGTCCATTTGACGGCTTTTGCCACATCGCTCTCGCTATGCTTCTTTGGTGGCGTTTCGTAGGAGATTCGAGTTGACGAGAGTGATATTTAGGCATGATCACAGTCTTTCCACCAATGATTATCGTCGTCGTGGCTAATATGGGCGCTGTTTTGGTACGTTCACACAACCTTTGGGATATATCGAGGCTCCGTTTAGCTCTTTTGCTACTACCATCGAATTACGATGCGATATCACAACGCGAACCTTGACTACCTCCAACGCAATATTCCTCAAGCCTATTCACTTAGTGCTCGCTTTCAAGTCACGGAAAACATCCGAGTCGCCAAGGTATCAACGAAATGATTCGCTCTTTTAATTACCCTACCAGGTTTTTTTAGTCTTCTGTAGCGCGCTTCGAGATACCCCCCCCCCTCTTCGCCTTGAAGGTGAAGTAACCCAAAACTTTTTACAGGATCTGATTTCCCGCCTCGGAAAACAGTGAGATTTTTCTGAGGAAGCGCGGTGGCGTGTCCAGCGATAACATCGTTTAGTACGCTGCATCGGCCGTAGACCTGCTAGGGAAGCCTCTCCACTTCAAAAATGGCTGCCTGATAAACCATCCGATTTTAGAACATCAAGCAGCTCTACATCATCATCTCGACGCTAGTATTTACGCTGGCGATTATAACCACATTGCCCATCGTAGCGAAGTCTGACATCGGGACAGCACTGGCGACGGAAGCGTCGTTCATCGGGATAACAGTGTAAGCCAAGACAAACTTGAACGCAGACGTCACACAAATATTTAGCATATCCAACGTTGTCTCACTCTTCGTTCTCTCACAGGTTTTCTCAGAGTTCTCGAGACGGTGCCGCGATAGAACGGTTAGAGCGTTCCGGAGGCGCATAGAAGACGAATCGAAAGTATGTGAAGATGTCGACGCGAACGAACCGTTGAAGATCAAGGCCGAAGAAGAAGCGAGAATTTACTTCAATCAACTTCAGCAGATGTGGGCCTAGGATGCGTGCGAATTTGAAAGACTTTAAGAAGCAGTACATAATCTAACTTACAAAAAGATGACAGGTATCAATTTGTCCCGGTCTACTTGCCAGCTCTGCACCTTACGCTTATTAGCACGTACCATCCCATCCGACAGAGCATTTAAAGTATTTAAGCCTTCAGGTTTGACAACTTTATAGCGTACGAAGGCCGAAAAATTGCTACTAAACCGGAAGAACCATACGTAATTTTCGTTTCCATCGTGTTTATACAGGGCCTGAGTAAGTGAAACACTGAGTGACGAGTGGATAAGACACTTCAAAGTTAATGATAACGAGACATCTGCGACTCTTAAGCGTATAAGGTCACTGCCGTGCCTTGAATGGTCGTCGTTCGGGGCGAGAGCTTCACCTTGGCGTAGCGCCAACCCATGAAGAGCGACGCAGAGCCGGCGCTTTTTGCGACTGCCTTTCCATGACCAGATTTTTGCGCGTTGATGGTGTCCTCCGCCAGCGACTTACGAGCCTTCTAAACTGAAATCTACTGGCGAGGTCATAGAAACAAATTTTTTTGAGCGGTTTCTGGCAGACTCATTTTTAGGAAAGCGAAAACTGAAACGGCCCACAACAATGAAGACTGCAAACTGAACTAAAAAATCAGCAGTAAAAAAAACAGAAAACCATACTGAAATTTGTTGAAGGTTGAAATTTCGTAACATCTAAAGCATACCGGGAAAAGAGATGGCATACCATAAATAGAAAGCATTCTGTGCAAAAGACAAGCCCGTCGCAGGCGAAATGAAGCTTTTTTGTGACAATTTTGGCAATTTTACGGAACACTGCCAGTGGAGTCGCTAGCGAAACTGCATGCCGAAGTGGAAAACTAGGAGACAACTATTAAATGAATTCAGCCACAACCTAGATAAGAACAAATGATGTGAACTACCATTTAGGAAAAAAGCTATTTCTTACTTTATCTTGCGCAGTCGCGACCTTTGCCCGGCTCTTAGTTGCGTCGTCGTGAGGGAGAGAGCGGCGCGTCACCGATTCCTCGTTAGTCGACTGCTTCTTGATGTCCTCCTGGACTACCGGTGAAGAAGCGTCGTCGTCCTGGTGCATCCCCGCTTCGATCGCGCTGAGTCGACGAGCGTCTTCGATGTGCGTGCGCATGTGGATGTCCAGATGGCTGCGACGAATGAAGGACGTCTCGCACTTCTTACAAGCGTGCAGCTTATCGACGAAAGAGAGTCGCTGAAAAGACGAGTTATATGAAGATACAGAGTAGGCCTAGCGGGTGATGCCAGCCGTTCTTCGTTCCGTGCCGTTCTTCATGTTCTTAGGACGACGGCGCGGCGAACAGGCTGAACGGGCCATGTTTCGTTCCGTGCAGGCACGGAGCGGCAGGACAGAAGGGCAAGAGCCGAAAACGGCGCCGTTTTGTTAGCCTTCTCGGAGAGCATAAGTTTAAAGCCGACTTTAGTAAGCAAAAACCGAGCAAATTTCGGGCGCTTTCGACCTTAATCCGGAAAATTTTGTCAAGAACTGTGGGTATCCTGTAGTGTTCTAAACTCTTTAAGAAATTCAGTGGTGATGTCGGTGTTACTTGTTTTCTTGATTATCACTTAATAAGGAAGAAATGTGAGATTTTTTAGCTGTAGCACGACGCCGTTCCGTGATTCCATGCTGGAGCAGCTCGGTACACAGGGGGTTCAGGATGAAGTGTAGCGGAGGTCTGCACACGGGCGGGGGGTCACCACGGAACAGATGCTAGCTGGGGGTACCGCTAACCCTAAGACGGAGACCGCAAAGCCTATATTTCCGAGTGACCTAAACCACCATAAAATACATCGAATGTGCATCCACTTAGTTTCAGGCGGAGGGCCGTTCTGCCTATGTGCTTGCTTTCCGGCACGGCTCACCTTCTTCGTCGAGGAACGGCGGCCAGTCTTCGAGGATCTGGTGGAGCGGCGACCAGTCATGGTGAAGCTTTTCGTAACGGTTGAGTAAAATCGAAGAAACTTGAGGACAGATTTTGGAAAGATCGCTGCAGTTCACAGAAAGGGCTTCTATTTAACATCATTATTATATGGTTGAGGAACCTTGTCCTCGACAAGCAATACGTGTTTAGTTGAGACACGGCTTGTTGAGCGCTAATGAAGGCAAACAGCAAGCGACAAACTCGACTGTGCCAAGGGCTCGTCCACAAGCCGCTGGTCATTGGTAACGCTTGGAATTGTATTGCAAACTGTGCACGAAACGATGGCTTAGGGAGCGTCCAGAAAATATATCAGCCTGGCATGCGGAGCGGGGTTCAGGTTAAGGCGTAGGTCAAATTACCGCCAGATCAAATTTTCGTGTAAAATTTCCTGCTTGCTAATCTGACATAGGTTCGGAACGGCTGATACAGTGTGTCTTCTTCGGCTGTCCGGAAGTCGGATCCATGAAATCGCAGTACAGTGAGTGGGCACTTGTTCTCCCTGGTAAAATCAGGTTCGTCTCAACCGCGATATGTATGACGCTGCCCAAAAATGGATTATTCTTGGTGCAAGGAGAGCATCTTGAATGAACAGCGCCGTGCTCGAATCCGCCTCAAATGCTTGGTCTGCTGATAATACGTACCGTGCCGTCATGACGTGACCACGACACGGCACAAATGTGTGCTTACGATCTGACATGTTTCGACTTCCGCTGCTCGTTCGCTTATGAAGCCTACCTTGCTGTTTCGGAAGACTGAAATCTTTGGAAAAAATTATTAATACTCTGCGCGCCCATCTAAAGCGTCTTTGTTTGTTGCGTTCAGGACGAGCCGACTTTCCAGGTTAATTCATGTGTACACATTCCTTTCAGTTAAGTGTTCTTTGTCACCATATTTGAGGTCTCGTCCTTGCCGCTCGTTCCCGTTGTTGCACCGGTTTTGTGCGCGTTCACGGTTGCGCGAGCAGCGCGTAATTGGGTAAATCCAAACTTTCACACGCAAAACAGGAACGTTAAGTACATAAGAGTGCGAAATCGCCGCATCGAAAAATTCGCGCATTGTCGACATTTCGGTTTTCGTTGGACGGTTGCTCATTTGTACTTCTTCCGCTGATATCGAGTAGAGGCGTTCGGCCATTCCGCGACGTGGACCGTACCGTGCCGTCGTGCTGTATGTTCACAGCACGACACTATAAAAGTCGTGCCGTACTATTCCGTACCGTTTTAGTGCAACCGACACGGTATTTTTTGGCTCACGGCACGGTAGTGGTCCACATCAGGAATGGGACTTCTGTAATTCCAGCCGAACCCGAGGCCGACTCCGAAGGTGAAACGTAAAAGCGAGGTAGTCCGAAGTTTCGCAAAAATCACCAAATTTCCGAAGCTTCCAATTTTGCTGTAATCAGCTTCTATGGGACATAACTCAGGCTACGGCATCGAACTGAATACCCTCGAAATTCCTGAGTGAACTTGTACTGAGAAGTCGGAATATGTTAGGGCCTAGCCAACCCTGCTTTATTTAGTGTGATTTGGAAAAATTCGGTTTTTGTTCGAATTTCTTGCATCCGAAGCCAAAAAACCACCGAATTTACGAAGTTTCCGAATCCGAACATCGTTACCTTCACGTGGCCGCATCCCCTCTAGTGTTTAACGATGAGGTCTGTTTACGAATCGGTGCTTTGGGTTTCCATTTTTCTACGCACCTAAGCCGTGTTTGTACATCCAGGCTTTCAGTGAGCATGGTCGCTCATAACTGGCTTCAACCGCGCTGGGTCGGTGCTATAACGCAGTCCAACGGGACTAAGCTGCCCCTGCTGGGCCTTGGCACCTGGACGGTATGTTTAAGCTTTTTCTCTCTCCAAGCATACAATTCAACTTGGAAGGCGATTAGGCCACGGAGGACGAGATGAAGAACGCGCTGCGAGTCGCTTTGGACACTGGCTATCGCTACTTCGACACCGCTGAATGGTACTACAACGAGGGAGCTATCGGCGACGTATTGCAAGAGTACTATAAGGCCGGGAAGCTGAAGCGGTCCGACGTCTTCTTGTGCACGAAGGTGTGCTCGTTAAGCCTGATGAGACCTCTATGCGAACTTTTCAGCTTAACTTCCACCTGCATCGTCCCGACGATACGCGAGAGGCAATCCAAAAATCGTTGGTAGACCTCAAGACGGACTACGTCGATCTCTTCCTGATCCACGTACCAACGCCTTTCAAGGTAACACCACACTATATCCTGGTCTGCGCGATTATCGTGCAGACGCCTCATACTCGATTTAGCTTTGTAACCTTTTGCTTTAAATCGCTAAAACTGTTTTGTGCGCGTTCCTTATCGGGGTGTATCCACAATTGCGCTGCGACTTTTGCAAGATCATCAGTCAAATGTTTTATTTAGAAAACGCCGGTTTCCCGGTAAAATGGAATGTTATTGCTTAAAACGTTCCCATTTTCGAAGCCCTGCGCGCTTTTCACGTGACATTTTCAAAAAAAAATCGTTTAGCTGTCTCCCAGGGGCTCTTTGGTCAACACATGTCTGCACGGAGTGGCCAGTTTTAATAACGTCGCAAAAGCAGACTTACGGGGGACGACAGGCACTCTAGGCAGTGGAAAATTGTATTTCCCACGAGGTTCTAGACTTCTGCATGCTTCAACAGAGAGTGCTTCATAAATTTGTTGGCCGATGGATTATCTTTTTTACCTGGATCGTTTTAGAAAGGCGCCGACGGACAAGTGGAAAAGGAAGGTGATCTGATGGTTCCGGACTTCGTGCCGCACATCGACACATGGCGCGTGATGGAAGAGTACTATCGCAGCGGAATTCTAAAGTCCATAGGCGTGTCCAACTTTACCGAACAACAACTGCTTGAGCTCTACGATCACGCGGACATTAAGCCGCACAACCATCAGGTTAGCGCTTAGTCGCTCAACACGGCTCTTACTCCATGCTTCCATACTGAAGTAGAATTATGTGAAACACCCGTACCATACTCCGTGCCGTACTGAACCCGTCCATCCGTGCTTTGTGCAGTACTGACCTCCCCGTACCGTACTTAACCCTCTGCAACCGGGCCGCGTCCGATTCTTGGACTTGTGGGCGGGTCATGGCCCGATGGACCCGCACCCGGGACCTGTCTAGACCCGCGTGAGTCAAAATTTGGCCAGCTTTGGCCAAAATTTGGACATATTTTACCCTAATTTGTGTGGTAGGATAGCTATTGCGTCAGCCTAGTTTATTACAGGTTTTCGAGAATGCTTTTAAGACGGATTACTAAACTGGAGTACTTTTTCATAAGCACTTATATGTCCGGATAAAAAGTTCAGACCGCCGAGACCCGGACCCGCCCGGATCCGAACACGCCCGGGTCCTGGTCACCCGCGGGCGGGTATGCGTCCGATAGTTGAGACCAGTGAAGAGGGTTAAACGTGCTGCCGTACGTTGCGAGCAAAAATTGCCGTGCCGTTTACGTTCATTACGGCACGGTACAGTATGAAACATGGTCATCTAATGGCGCTGTACCGTATTCTGTGCCGTACTCAACGCCTCGTGCATCCGGCACAGTACGAAGCACTTTATGGTACGGGGCACAAGTTCCTATTATGAAGCGCGAGCGAGATTTTCTGCGAAGGAATGTTCCTGCTTTCTAGATCGAGATCCACATCCACCACCCGCAACATCGCATGGTGAACCTCTGCAAGCAGCTCGGCATCAGCGTCACCGGCTACGCTCCGCTTGGCTCGCTTGGCAGGAAGGCTATCATGGGCGACGGAGTGCCAATCGCGGACAATCTAGGGCATCCGCTGGTCCTAGAGCTGGCTATGAAGTACAAGAAAACGCCAGCTCAGGTATTGGCGCGTTTCACCTAATAGTAATCCCACCCCCCCCCCCCCCCCCTTCCATCCGGCTAGTGAAATATCCGCTCCAGGATTTTTTGTACGAGAAATTAAGGTCTAAAACCCGTTTTGGAAAGCAACTTTCGGTTCTAGATTTGCCTTATTTGAAAGAAAAATGCTTCGAGCTTTTTGCCGAAACCGAAAAGGGCCAACCACATTTTATAAGGGCCGCACAAGAAAAACCAACGAAAAACATTGGCCCACGTCATTATTAGGGAAACAGTCATCGACATGTGCAAAATGAAGCAGTGAGCGGCGTCTAGATCCTCATCCGTCAAGCGATGCAGCGAGGGCTATCAGTGATCCCAAAGAGCTCGAATCCGCATCGCATCCGCGAAAACTTTAATGTCCTTGACTTCCGCATCGCCGAGGAGGACATGGGCAAGTTCAACCAGATCACAGACGATGTTCGCCTCTTCGACATGCCTTTGTAAGTTACTTACATCATTTTTTTCAGAGAGGGAAACACGCTTTTAGCCTCGCCAATCATCCATGGTATCCGTTTAAGCAGTGACTGCTGCTCGACCAGTACATTTGTGATAGTAAACAACCCCTTATTTGTAATGTTTGTGAATTGCTTCAAACCGGCATGCCTGCGAATAAACGTATTAGCGCCAAATTTTTTTGAGTTTCTATACAGGGCGGCGGCTCACAACGACGGAAAGCGTGTGTAATTGAACTAGACTACGTGAGCGGAATCAGACAGGTTTTTGCCGAGCGGAGGAGCATAGGGGTAGAGTGCGGGACGGACGCTCGACTGGACTACGTGGCTGACATTAGCGGTTCGGGAACGAAGGCTGTACATGAATGGAATCAAAGACCGCAAGCGTGGCTTGTTTTAAGCGTGCGTGGCTGAAATTGCTTACGTTGAACTGTTTGCCTAAGCACTCGATGGCTTAACTATAAAGTCGATCTGACTATCGGAGCAGTATCACTCGTCGAACTTGTTGGTATCTGTCTCGCTGACAACAGAGCATTATGTCTACGGCGCTGAGTGTCATGACCAGGGCTGCGGGATTAAATTTTGAAGACCGAGACCGGGACCGAGACCTGACCCCCCGAGAGTCTCGGTCTCGGTCGAGACCGAGACCGAGATATGGAATTTTTCCGGTCATTTGGAAGTTTCAAAAATCCAACATTAAGTGCGACAAAGTTCGAAAAATTTCGAGGTGAAGTTGCACCGAGGCAACTTGAGCAGCTAAAATGAGCAAGTTTTAGCTAGTTTGAATGGGAATTGTGAAGGTTTGCAGCGAGATTTGAGAAATTTTTACAGAAGTTAATGAATTAATATAACCCGAAAAATCGTTATGCGGGACGATTTTCTCTTGTCCGAGACCGAGACCGAGACCAGA
>JNEY01000272.1:68507-86151 GCA_020875895.1 Aphelenchus avenae
TCGGCTAGGTCTTGCTCGAGACGGCCATTTTATCCTGAGTTGGAGTCGTTCCATCTTGGCATCCGGCATGCACGTCCGACCATCTGTTTCCCCCTGACTGCCCACACGCAAAAACAGTCGGATGGTGATAGGGTCCGCAGGCGATAGACGTGCTTGCACCCTTTTCGTTCCCTCTTGCGATGTCGTACCGTCTCGAGAGCTTTCCAGCAGGTCCAGCCGCTGGATCCCCCTGACTGCCCAGCAACCAAAACAGTCGGATGGTGATGGGGATTGCAGGCGATGGGCGTGCTTGCGTGCATCCTTCGCGTTCCTCCTGCGACGCCGAGTTCACCCGCAAGTCCGCAGCAACCAAGGTTGTCGGCGACGTACGACGCATTGAACCTTTCCTCCGCTTGAGTACTTGCGCTTGCTTGACTTGTCTGGCGATGCGAGGATCGTAGTCTGGTTGCGTCGTCACCGACATTGCCCTAGCCGCGTTGGAACAGGCGGGGTCCCGCACGAACCTCCATATCACGAACGTGCTGTCCACTCTTCGGGAAGTGCTACCTTAGACAGAATATGCCATTGGTGGGACTCCGACCTTTCGGCCGAAGGCTCCGTATTTATGCACTTCCCAATATACAACAACGTACGTAGGCAACGCATATGTACAAACAGTACGCGTCTATCGCCAGACATTGACGCAAGCGGCTACATTAGTGGGACCACATTTTGCAGACGCTACAGAATGAGTAATACAGCCGGACGCATCGGGTTCATGTTGTTGTCGATGTACGCGTCGCTCAACTCGATGCTCACCCTCTTCTTCGTCACGCCCTACCGAAGCTACACGGTTGAGAGACTGAGAATTCTCGTGCGGTTTTTGAGAAGACCGTTCTTTAAAACGACCAGTCCGTTGTACGTCGAGACCGAGAGAAGGAACATTTCGACGTCCTCGGGTCCTCGCTCACTGACCTAACCCAGTATTGGACAGGGTTAGTTTAGTCTCGGTACGCGTAACGGCTGTTCTCATTTTGCTCGACGCCCTTGGCACTTCACACTCAACGGTGCAAGGCTACCCGTGTCTGTATCGCATACATTTGGAAGAACTACAGCAAGCATCTTGCCGACTCGCCGGCAGCTGAAGGCGACCCTGCGCAACGGACCTTCAAGTCGAGGCCCGGCCCGGCCCGCCGGCCTTGAATTGAGGCCTGGCGGGCCCTAAGATTTCTGTCCTGTCCGAAAATTTCCCTTGGTCCCCCCTTTGGTATTTTTCTACAGGTAAAATTTTACCCTGTGCAGCGAGTTTAATGCACTATTTTGGATGCTCTTTACATAAAATAGCCTGCCGCAGGCACCGCCACTTGGATTTTCAGGATTATTTGGCAAAAATGGTTAAAATATTGACGAAATCAGGCTATTTTCGAGAATTTTACCGGGCCCGGCCCGGGGCCCGGCTAAGCCAGCATTGTCATGAGGCCCGGCCCGGCGGGCCTATGGCCCGGTTGGACATGGTTGGCTGAAGGCTTCGTAAAAACGCCGCCAAAACCATAATTTGCATTGCACTTACAAGCGCGAAACACATTGTACGGCATGAGTGTAGGCCTTGATGCTAGCCTTGCGTGTCTCATGCCAATTTTGTGGGAACAATACGGGTGGACCAATAAACGATGCGTTGAACTGGTGGATTACGACAGCAGACGCCACATGCTGTGCTATCACGCATATGTGTGTGTAGACGGTCACCTGTGTTTTCGGTAAACGTGTACGCGCATAACCGGTTGGTCTTGTGCTTCGTGCCGAGGTCACATGCGAGCGTAGCAGAGGGAAAACCTCAAGGTACGGTAAGGATTCATTGTACTTGACGACCAGCCTGATCGGTCCTGCAAAAAAGACGAGCAGAAATTTTGATAAAATTGAAGACTTCTGTTCGCCGTAGTGCAGCATGATTTTACTAAATGACTGGCGCACCAGTGAGCACAGGAAAACACTTGGCCATTTATTTGATGACAACCGGTTTTTTAAAGCCCTTCCACGACGGAATGACACGGAAGGGTAATACGTGACGGTACGCCGTGAAATCCTGCGCTCTGCCTGCGCACTCTACTGAACCTTCAGTGAATGGAAAACTGACTCAGTTAATGATCACTGACTCTTTAATCCGGACCTCTCTGACATCGCCTACCTAGTTCAACCGAATTCAACGGTTGGGGGGGGGGCAAAGTGTTTAGATAGCGCATGGGTGTGGAGGATAGAAGTGTTTTGCGCGACAGGTTTGATCTGTCGCCAACATGGGGGGCACTTAACTATCGCATGGGGCCATCGTTTTTTCACTTTATAAGAAACAAAAACTGCAAAAATGCATTATGATCACACTATATTTTCATTAAAAAGACATTTCCCCGTATTATAGTATAAAACTTTGCCCATATCGTACTGCTCCCCGCATCCAATAGTAGTGACGAACCAGGAAGCAGCCGTTGCTGGGACGACTGGATGTCTTGGGTTCACTTCGGGCGGTGGCATCAGCAGCATAGTCAGCAGGTGGAAGTCAAAGTCACTCAAACCACTTTTGATAACATCTAGGCGAGTGAGAATAGTTTGGCACCTGCCGGTTTCTACCCAGAGATGTCCAAGGCTCAGTCCGAACACGGAAGCGACGTTTGCAACACCGCAACACATTCCTTGCTAGCTTAGGTGTCCAAGGTCGATGAGCGAGATAAACTGGTACGATGTAACGCTGCTCACGCTTCTCGTGCTCACCACGATCGGCCAATGCTACGTGATTTGGGTTGTCGTGAAAAAGTCGCCGAAGCCGATGTCTGAATATCGCTACTTTCTCTGTCTCTGCACGGTATTTTACAACCATGGAAAAAGCAGTTAATGCGTTCAGGGCTGGGACATGATATTCACGATAGTCGTCGGCGGAGTCGTGCATCCGGACCCGATCTTTCCTGCCCGGGCCGTCAACGTCGCCGGACTGGGCGCCTTATTTGGCGGCGAAAGGGGAGCAAAAATCTCGGTAACGTTCAAGACTCGTTTTATCGCGTAGGGAAGGACGATGTATGCAATTTTCTATAACAAGCGAAATTTAGTGGGGCGCTACCCGCAAGTACTCCTATCAATTCACCTCAAGGCATTAGTCCTCGACTAAACAAATAGAAGGGGTCATTTGAGAACATAACGAGTACGAAGGAAAATTTCGCGTCGTAACGAGAGCTGACCGGAAATTTCGACAGACCTTACTAGCCGTACTTTAGATCTACCTAGCCGGGCACACCGGCGCCGCAGTGGTGCTCGCTCTTGACTAGGGTTTCCGCACGCATCGATCCTACCTACCCACTCCCATGAACTTCCCTCCTTCTTCTGGCTGACTAATGACGACTGTGCGAATTTAGCTCTGTTCTCCAATCGTATTTCTCATATTTCCGATCGTGCATACCATTTACGACGTTATCTCGGGAAACGAGATCAGTCCTACGACGGGACGCATCGGGTTTATGCTGCTGTCGATGTATGCCTCGCTGAACTCGATGCTCACTCTCTTCTTCGTCACGCCCTACCGACGCTACACCGTTGAGAGGCTGCGAATGCTCATGCGGTTCTTGAAAAGGCCCTCTGGTGGAGCAACGGGTCCGTTGTACGTTGAAGCGGAGAGAAGGATATCGACTTCCTCAGGTCCGCGATCGCTGACTTGAACGACAATCGACACCCGATACAACAAACCGATCAGCTACCTATTTTTTGTATTTCGCACGCCTTTCACAAATGCGACTCGGAACCGGTTCCAAACGAAAAATTTGTTTTGTAGTTTCACTTTACATTATCTATCCGAATTATCATACTCAATGCAATTCTTGTTTGAACTAATCTCACGGATACGTAGACGAAAATGATGGCTAAAGTCTCGAAACAGTTGAGTGTCATCTTTTGGTAGCACATCGAGTCTATGCGATTCATTAAAACATATCCAGTAATAAGAAGCAAGTGAGCGGTGAAAACTCAAATCGAAGTTGTATCCAGGTTAAAAATTTAGGCTTCAGACTGCGCGTGTCCCATCGGCCAAGGCAGACTTCGAGGTTTGTCACAAGCAAACATGCCTGATATGCGATCTCACCGAGCACCCGACTTCGCTTTGAAACTTTGAACTTAGAAAAATAAGAAAATACATTAGTAGTGGGCTATAGGTGAAAACTATAGCCCACTACTTACATTACCTGCCAAAAATATTCTGCAAAAAAAGCGAAATATCGGCATAGTCAGAGTCCACGATTCAGAAGGTTCAGGAATCGTTCACTTGCGACGAACAATGCGCGTCACGAACATACCCGAATAATGCGGATATCCGCGCATAACCGGCAAAACATAAAAGCGTTCGGGGAATACGTTCGTGAGTAATCGAGAAAAGTTTTGTCGTGACTGTTGGGCGCAACTCTGCGGATTTGCACGCATCCATTTGTATCTCGTTTGCGTCACTTAAAATTCGTGACAAGAATGTTATGACACGATCGAGCTGAGTGCGCGGCCTAAGGGAGTATACTTTGGCGCCGGTCGAAGTTTCTCCCATAGCGGGATCTAAGGATCGGTCTGAGAGTGATTGTGGGATCTTATCCTGAGCCTACTCGCGGCGCCCAAGACCGATGACCGAGTTAACGTGGTACGATGACGCTGCATACGCTCCTCGTTCTCACTACGATCGGCCAATGCTACGTGCTTTGGGTTATCGTTAAGAAATCGCCGAAATCCATGTCAGAATATCGCTACTTTCTCTGTCTCTGCACGGTACTTTTTTTCCAGAGAGAGAGAGAAGCAGGATATGAATTACATCACTGTTTAGTTCTGGGACATGATATTCACGATAGTCTTCGGCGGAGTAGTGCATCCGGATCCGATATTCCCAGCCCGAGCCGTCAACGTCGCTGGGTTGGGATCCGTCTTTGGCGGCGAACTGGGCGCAAGGATATCAGTAAGACCAGTAGCGTATTGAGGGCAAAGGGGGGACCAAGGCAATTTTTCCGTTTTCAAAATTTACGGATATTCTAACGATTTCGGCCCGTGTTTTGAACGAATAATTGCCTTATAAGCCTAAAATTTGCTCTGGTGGCGCCTGCGGCGGGCTGACTTTAGAATGTACAAGCCAATTTATGGACTAGTTTGGCCCCAGAGGCACAGAAATCGTTCCGGCGGCGCCTCCGGAGAGCAGCTTTTAGCTAAGCTTAGCTGGAAACAACACTTTAAGGCCACTGAAAGGGCAAAACCCGGCAGGTAGAAAAAGTACCAAAGGGAGGCGGCGTAAGACTATCTTTCGGAGTAGAGTCATCCGCAATTCCAAATTTAAACCAACTCCGACTTCAATAAGTCAGATTACCAATGGCCCTTTAGATCCACTTAGCCGGACAGACGGGCGCTGCGGTCATTCTCGCTCTTGACTACTGTCTCATCTACCGAATGGTCGTCATACTCGAGGATCAATGCTATTACAGACTGTTCGTCACGAAGCCGGCCTACGTGGGGTTTCAGTCGTTCGGCGTCTGTGTCTCAGTCGCCGTCGGTGTGGTTATGTATCATGGATTCATTACCGAGCGTGAGGTAAGAATGACGATAGTCCCCTAGACAAAAGCTAGAGTTTGTCGAATTTCTGCTTCGACAGTAGGTCCTTTCCAGGAAGCGGTGCGACTCGTGGCCAAGTACCCTGAATCCCTATGGCTGCTTCATCCGGGTCTACCTGTGGCTGCTGTCGATGACGAGAAAACTTGGGTGCTCATCGCGTTTTCGTGCATTTTCTTCGGCCTCGTGCTCTCCCGAAGCTGTCAGCTTTGGAGTGGTCTACATGATCCTGCGAACGCTTCGAGCGCATTCGGCTTCTTTTAGCGCTAAGACCTATCGAATGCACATGCAACTGACGGCGCTTCTTCTGGTTCAGGTGGGTTTTGAGTGCTGGATCTACCTGTTCCTTACTGAGGTGAGCGCGGACAAAATTTGGACAACGTATAACAAAGAGTCCCCTTATCCTCGGGCCGGTATCACTCCCTGCCGCATTGGAAACCGCAACTATTATTTGTTCTATTTTAGCTTTGTTCTCCGATCGTGTTCCTCATTTTCCCTATCGTATACGCCATTTATAACGTCGTCTACGGAAACAACATCAGTCCTACAGCGGGACGCATCGGGTTCATGTTGTTATCGACGTATGCCTCGCTGAACTCGATGCTTACGCTCTTCTTCGTCACGCCCTACCGACGCTACACCGTGGAGAGGCTGCGTATTCTCATGCGGTTCTTCAGGAGGTCGTTTGGCGGTGCAACGGGCCCGTTGGACGTCGAAGCGGAGATATGGAACGCATCGACTTCCTCTGGGCCACGCTTACGCTTACGTACCTAAACCCAAACGGTAATCAGACTTTGCATTCGCAGTTTTCTATATTGAAACACGACCATGCTGCATGCGGCCTTGTTGTTTCTAATGCGTGGCACAAGTCCGTTCTCCTTCTCTGATCGACGCTCTGAATGGGCTGATAAAAATTGCATCTGACATTCAAAAATCGCCCATATCATTAGACCTTTTACACGTTCTGTAAAGTCCGAAAACTGTGTGTATGTGTCTTTTCCGACCAAAGGCACCTGCCATAGTTACCCTGCGAAAGGAAGCATTCCTCTACGTACTTTTGGCTGTTTCTCTTCCGCTCCATCCAACTTCTACGTAAATTCGCTGGTATCGACATCGGCGACACAAACGCCAACGTGGAGTGTGATCTTCGATCGTTCACCGCAAGCAAGCAGGCACGTTTCCAGCGCTTTCGAACTGAAGTCCGGACACTCCATTCGCCAAATGAATCACGTAAGCGCATTAAGCATACCGTCGTCTGGACGAAACGGTTCAAAGTCATGTTAAAACAGACTGGTCAAAAACTGAGTGCTACGGGCATTATCATTCACGCATTCATCCTCGCTGTCCTGATGGTCGGAAAGTTCCGAAGCTGTTACTTTTTCATACAACGTTTCAGTGTACGGTTTAGCATAGCAGACGCCACCTGCTATGCTAGTACGCATATTTGTGTGTAGTCGTTCACCTGTGTTCTCGGTAAATGTTTCTGTGCAATGCGCATAACCTGTTCATTGTACATTATATTATAGTATTATTGTATTGGACTTCGTGCTGAGATCACATGCGAAAGCGTAGCCGAGACAGAACCTCGAGACACAAAGATATGCTCAACGTTTTTAACGATTTTACAACACAATGGAAAATACGATCGGCGACATCGGGGACTAGTGCTTATTTGGACGTCGTGCAACATACACATGCCAAACTTTCCCCATCCAGCTTAGCTTAACCAGGAAGCAGCAAATGCCGGACGGCTGGACGTCTTGAGCCCACTTCGGTCATCGGCATCAGCAGCATAGTCAGCAGGTGGAAATCATAGTCACTCAAATTACTTGTGATATCAGCTACGCGAGGTGAGAATAGTTTGGCACCTGTCGCTTTCTACCAAGGGATGTATAACGCCCAGTCTGAACCACAGAGGCGTTTGCATATCGCCAGAATACTCTTCGCTTACTCCGGCGCTCAAGGTCGATGAGCGAGTTAAACTGGTACGACGTAACGCTGCTTACGCTCCTCGTTCTCACGACCGTCGGCCAGTGCTATGTGATTTGGATCGTCGTGAAAAAGTCGCCGAAATCCATGTCGGAATATCGCTACTTTTTATGCCTCTGTACGGTAGGCTTGCAGATGAAAGAACCACGTAATAAGTTCAGCAACCTTCAGATCTGGGACATGATATTTACGATCGTCGTCGGCGGACTTGTGCATCCGGACCCGATATTTCCAGCCCGGGCCGTCAATGTCGCCGGACTGGGCGCTTTGTTTGGCGGCGAAGTGGGGGCAAAAATTTCGGTAAGATTGCAGATCGTCCCTTTTATCGCATAGAGAACGACGGTGCCTGCAATATATTAGGTGAAGCTAACGGGCCCCAACGTACGTGCTTTGTCAAGGATTATCCACGATGTGCTCGCTGCTCACATCAGGCAGAACATGCAGGCGGCAACCGTCCGTTTTCCTTGTATTATGGCTAAGCGAAAATGGGAACGGAATGGAACGGAACGGAGAATTGATTGACTGAGAACGGATTGAGAACGGAACAAAAATTGGAATAGGAATGGGTGCCATCAGTTGTCACAGACCACACTGAAGCCCGAGTTCGCTTCAAACATTGTCTAGGTACGCGACGGGGTCTTTCGAGAAGGTGACAGGGACCGAAACGGCAACTTTAGGCGGAACATGCCATTCATTTGCAGATCTATCTAGCCGGGCATACGGCAGCCGCCGTTATTCTCGCGATGGACTACTGTCTTCTCTACCGAATGGTTGTCATACTCGAGGACACACGCTACCACCAGTTGCTCGTCACGAAGGCGGCCCGTGTGGGAGGTCAATCGTTTGGCGTCTGTGTGTCCATCGCTGTCGGCACTGTTTTGTATCAGGGCTTTATTACCGAGCGAGTGGTAAACACCTTGTTATTCTTTATCGAACTCTTGCTCGACTTTCAAAGAATTTTACAGGCCGCACTGGAACTGGTGAGCAACTTCCCTGCATCCGTACCATTGCTTCGACCGGGCCTGCCCGTCGCAGCTCTCTATTACGAGAAGCCTTGGGTGCTCATTGCATTTGCATGCATTCTCTTCGGTCTGATCCTCTCTGAAGTAGTCAGCTTTGGAGTGGTCTTCGTCATCATACGAACTCTTCGAGCGCATTCAGCTTCCTTTAGCGCTAAGACCTACCGAATGCACTTGCAGCTGACGGTGCTTCTTCTGGTTCTGGTAAATTTTGACGTGCGGTCGAAATGGTACCAGACAATCATGTGCAACCGGCTCCGGGACTTTTGTTCAGAATTTCGCAAATTTAGTACTTTCTCCGAGGCAAAGAAACGGTTCCTCCTCGTCCGTAACACAACCTGGTTCTCATCGTTGCCAACCATCACTTGGTGTCCAAAACTCCATTCCTAGATCTCCAGGCGCCTCCCCGCCCCATTGTCCTGGTTGACTAAGGATAGTCGTGCGATTTTAGCTGTGCTCTCCAGTCGTATTCCTCATATTCCCGATCATCCATACCATCTACGACGTTTTCACCGATAACGAGATCACTCCCACGACGGGACGCATCGGGTTCATGCTGTTGTCGATGTACGCGTCGCTGAACTCGATGCTCACTCTCTTCTTCGTCACGCCCTACCGACGCTACACCGTTGAGAGACTGAGTCTTCTGATACGGTTCTTCAGGAAGCCCTTCGGTGGTGCAACCAGCCCTTTGTACGTTGAAGCGGAGAGAAGGAACATATCAACGTCTTCGGGTCCGCGTTCACTTTCTTGACCCGATGATGTGGTATATAAACATTTTGACTGATCTTATTTTACTTCGTTTTCCCTCCCGGCATGTTGCGCTCTGATGCAAAGCTATCCTTAACATACATAAACGCAAACACTCGGGCTAGGATCTTATCGACGGGCAGCTAGAAGCTTCGTAAGAATACGGATTCGTAAGAAACGAAACAGATAATTCGAGTCGCCGTTTTCCGAAGACGAAACAATGTTGCATGGCAGCCAGAAGCATCAGCTGTCAACACCCCAATGTCCTAATGTTTACCGGCATTCAGATCTTACTTGCCCTGTGTGTTATGTGTTAGATACTTAGCGTGGCGATTCGCAAGCAAATACCAATCATAAAATCTATGTCGGATTTTACACTGCGTCCACACGTTGTAGAAAGGAAGCGTTTTAATGAAATATTCATGAGAAGAGACGATATCGTCTCATACAGCTCGATTAGCGCTGACATCGATACCACCGTTCCGAAACTACCAACACTCGCCTTCTGCTTATACTCGCTTCTACCTACATCCAGATGCAAGGCGTGAGCTTCGTTCTCATCGCATCTTCCTTTGTCAGCAACTATGTGAAAGCGGACGACATCGTACGATGTGGTCAGCGGGCGTTCACCGAAAGTAAACAGGCACGTTTCTAGCGTTTTAAACCTGAAGTCATGACACCACAGTTTCCGTAGAAGCTCAACTAGCGGGTTCTTAATATCAAGTTAAGGAGTTAGTAAAGACTCAGGGGCAACAACGAATGATCGTTGAAGTAGACGCGGGCACGAACCGCCTCCTCGTCCAGTCTCATACCGCATTACGTACTGAATCAGTATGCCGCCTACGCGTATGGCACCGTTAGGCTCACGTCGATAGGGCATAAACGTCGAACATTACTTGCAAAAATGCCAGTACCAACTAAAATATACCAGTACCAACTTTGGTGCTTACGCAACGCAGGACAAAACCGTACTGAGCGTCCAGCCGTGCCGTTCCTCCAGTGTACCAGTACGAATGTCGGAGTATGGATTCGTACCGGTACCGGTCACCCCGTACCGAAGAGTTCTTCGTCGCAAAATACGGAAGGTACGGTACGGAATACTGCACGGCTGCTCGCGTGTGTTTTGTGCGCTTCCCTACAGACTGGAAGCCGACCAAAGATTCCATTTCTTAGCGCACTAGTCCCGCTCCTAAAGTTTCGCTTTTTCGTAGAAAGGGTCTGTTCGGGCGGGATAAGCCTTTACTGTCCTACAACTATTTGTTCAATGGTTGTTGCCTTTAGCGAAGCGCTCTGGCGGCAGACGGCATTTATCCGGGAACGAGCACGAGCGCCAGGTATCACCCCTGGATCGCCAAGCTGGAGTACGATGAGGATCCCGGTCGGCAATGTGCTGGCTCGATCATCAGCAACCTGCACATACTGACGGCCCGTCGCTGCGTGGATCCGAAAGGACCTAATGACCGAAGTGAGGACCTACTGCCGGCGGACAAGGTCAAAGTGCGGGCGGGGCTTATGACGTAAGCGCTAAAGTACTTCGATTAGGGCAAAAGGCTCGTTAGGCGGACCCACTATTGGCCTTGTCTTTGTCATCACTGGATGTGAATCAGTCCGAAAGATCCTTCGATAGAAACCTAGTAAACAAAGGCGTCTCATAAGCAGTAATTCAGAATTACCGTATTTCTTTGAATAGAGCCCCACTAGCCGCTTCCAATCTGGCCAACTTGTGTGACTTGACCTTCAAGTTAAGGCTGTATTTGAGTATGTAATGAAAAAACAATAATTTTCAAGCACAGTACGGAATAAGAAAACGGATAATAAAATTTTAAAATTTAATAAATTTAAAATTATCAGAGATTGGGCTTTGAAAGATAGAGCCCCAGGGGCTCTATTCAAAGAAATACGGTAGTATGGTTTTCCTGCTTAAATTCACCAAGGGTGTGAGTTTAGAACTCGGAATAAACGCTCGGAGTTCCGATATTTGACTCTAGGAAAGATTCACAGCAGCTTAGCGCTGCCAAAAAGCAACGTTTCGCTGCAGTAGTAGTTAAAATCCGACTGAATTCTGCTGGTTCTCCTAGGCCGGAGGGAGTCTTAGGCAATTCAATTCTCAGTCGCAGCCGACGGCTCGCGTACGATTTTTCAGCTCGGAAACCCGACGAGAGTGCAGTTCAGTACAGACTTAGAAAGGTTCATTTAAAAATTTGTACTAAAATATGCGCCTTCATGATAAAAGGAAAAATAGGACCGTTCAGAGCCACTGTTGCTGGTAAAATAATTTGCCAGCTTTCTCTCACAGATAAGTAGCTAAATTACCTAGAAACTACGAGTGGCGCATGGATGTCAAGGCGATTCACGTCTACGCACAGCACGGCTTGGAGGACGACTACTACCCGGACCTGGCTGTACTCGAGGCAAGCTTACGGCTAACGCTGAGTCTGGCTTAAGCATACCTTGTGCAGCTCACGAAAAAGATGGAGTTTTCGCAACACGCCCGGCCAGTGTGCCTGGCCGCTGAATTCGACGACTACCCGCACTCTCCGGTGACCGCGCTTTTCTGGGGCAATTCGACGCGCGACGGCGAGACCACTCGCTTGCTCTACCAGACGGACTTATACGTCGAGCCCTACAAGTCATGCGCGTACGTTTTAGAACCTTATCTTTATGTCGTGCGAGATGTCTTTCTCAGTGGGTACCTTAGAGATGGGCTGTCACTCTGACGGTACTCCGTACCGTACGGAGTCCTACCCACACCGTATTCCGTACCGTACTGAGCATAAAATGTTGTACCGTAGCCCTAGCACGGAACGGAACGTTTGGGAACGGCATTTTACGGGGCCGTACCGTTCTCCGTACATTTCTGACACCTTGCCTCTGAACAGTGCTCTGCACTGTACTGAGCAAAAAAAGGCGTGCCGTACCACTAATTACGGTACGGAACTGTTAGGTACGGCATTTTACGACGCCGTACCTTACCACGTACCGTACTGACCCACCTCAACCTCCCCCCCCCTCCGCGAACTCCACACCGAAAATACGGCAACACTGTAAGGGTACGAAGAGCTGTTTAATGCGCGCGATTTCTAATGTTTCCTGCATGCACTCCCAGGAATTTCCAGCGACCGCATGGGCAACAAATTCTACGGTGACAATTTCTGCTTGCAGAAGGATAGCCTCGTCTTCGTTGATGTGAGTAGCACGTAGGGCATGCTCTTCGATTCACCTAGTTTTAGGGGATCAACACCGGTGCGCCGATATTGGTCAACGACGTCAACGAGAAGGATCGGTACATTCAGGTCGGCATTTCTCTTCAGCCGGACGAGGATAATAATGTCGGTAAGGATGCTGCAGAGATGTAGCGGACCCCGCCTACGCCGGTACCTATACTCTGTGCCGTACTGACCCACCACCCCCATACAAAACTCAGTACATACCGTACTGACCTCCGTCCTCCGTCCACACTACCGTACCGTAGTGAGTTGTGGCGTCGTGCCGAGCACCCAGATTTAGAGGGAACGCAAATTTTAGGGTGGGCCAAGAAAATGAGCCCTAAAATTGCCCTTGGTCCCCCCTTAGCCAAAATTGTCCGTACCCTGTGCCATACGGACACCCCTCCCGCCGTACAGTCGTGTCGTCCCGTAGACACGACTAAACGGTACGGTACGGAGTACGGCGTGCCCTTTCTAGAACGCTATAGACCAAAGCATGGGGCGGCTGCGTAGAATTTTGTTTATCTTCTTAGGCTCCGCCACTAGACTAGACCTCTACCACCACATGATCAAGCAGTTGACAAATTGCTACTTGATTGACAGCGGCATCGACACCGTTCAAACCAGTGATCCCAGCAAAGGGTGCGGATCGGACGCGATCGAGTGCGTGGATCAATGCTTCAAGGAATAGACCTAATGACTATAAGCAAATGTGTCTTTGACGGGCATAATAAAGACTTTCACGCTCATTGCGGTGCATTACTTCCTTCCGTACTTCATGTTGCGCATTATGAGAATTGGTACAGCGAGCGGTTGGACGGTGTAGCACATAGCGTGTGTTTTACTTGTACGTACAAACACAAACATCCGATTCCCTTTAGACAAAAGCATTTTGCGCCATTTAGACTCATCATCGAGTTCACGGCAGCGTTTGCTGTGAAAGTTCTTGAATCTCATTGTGGAGACCGTTGGTAACATCGTTTCCGACGTGTGCCTAAGCCACTGCATCTTTAGGGATACATGGAACTAGATATTACCTCATGTTTAGCGATGAACATTCGGCCATCACCACCGAGTCGTCTAATCACAAGCCACGTGGATGCGACCATCAGAAATGTCGAGAGAATCCCGCAGAGAAAGATGGTCCATAGCGAGAAATGCTCGACTGCTACAGGCAAGTACATCTTCAAGAGGTACTTGCTGAGATGCTGCAATGAAACGCTGGTATGATAGGTGCAAACAGCCTATTTTCCTGTGACATCCAGCAATATCAAGGAACACCAAGTCAGTAGCGTGTCCATGGCTAAACACATCGGCCGAACATAGGTATACTTCCTCCCTTCCAGAAAGGGATAGAAGCACAGTTAGGAAAAACTAGCATCTCGCGTGCGCTTACTGAGCACACGCTAGTGACGCACGAATTTTTTGCCGGACATTGTCCTACTTTTGTCCAGTCGAGTGGTCTAAAGTCAGGCTGTTGCATGCGCATATGTCATGCCCGTGTATTTGTTACGCATGCTCGTTGCATCTGCCTCAACGCTTCGAGCCTCGCATATAACAACACGCACTGTCATGATATGCCGTGCGCGGTGCTCGCAGTACTAATGCACGATGCACACACTACGCTAATTCTAGCCAGTACACTGTTCTTTGCATGATAGAAGTCCTGAAATTCCCGTTACGTTTCGCCACGTCCCCTTATTTCCCGGTACAGTTGTACGTCGGATGACCAGTGCTAAAGCTTCTTTGGTCATGGAACGTACCCTCAGGAAGACCGTCAGTGCCCAGCCGGGCAAGAATGTTCGCTTCGTGAAGAGGAAGGGCACGAATTCGAGAAGCGTCTCCATCGAAAGCGCACGGAAGGCCACATAGAAAACGAACGGTAGGCCGATGTGCATGTGGAGCGTCGGTCCCGTTCTTGCGTCTGAAAGGTATCTCGAATGACATCATCGAGAACAGAGGTCCCAAACAAACCATAGTAAGCCGCAAAGGACAGAGAAACGCATGCAGCTGTGCCGAAAAGCGACAGTTTCTTCAAGTTGAACGCGTCTTCTTCTTGCAGCCATCGTTGGACTCGCGTGGAGTAGCGTGGACCGAAATGGTTGAATGCTACCGAGACGAAGCAGAACACAATGGATGCGATGTCGGCGGCCAATGAGTACCAGTAGGCACTCGCCTCGTTCTCGCCCACTTTTTGAAGGAAGTCCTCAAAGGCGAATTTGTAGGCCTAAAGTGCAACATTTGACGGCTAATGCTCTCTCTTGCTGCTACTCACGCTGCGAATGAGATCGACGGAACTCCACTGCACCGACGCTAAGAGGAGGCGCACTCCAAAGCGCCAATTCGAGAGAAGGGACCGGAGTTCGGCGGCGTATTCACATAGAAAGCGGCTAAGGCGTACTCCGGACCCATCATCGAGGTCGTTACCCTGATCGAGGTGTCCATAGTGCTCGAGGTACTTGTTCGGAATCATGGTGAAGGCAGCTAGGACAAAACTTCTTGACTCCGAACCTGGATTGCCAAGCCGTATTGGACGGTGCAGGTTATTATTATTATGGTAAGTGGGGGGGGGGGGATCAAAAATAACATTGAGCAACGATTTTCCATATAGGTTCTCATATAAAGTCTCCCACAGAAAACTGTAAAGGAAGACCTGGGTTTAACGTGGCTGGCAAGAACTTCCTTTCCTTAATAGGAAATAGGGGGCGCACAAGGGGTGCTTTCCCAAACCCGGTTGTATCCGCGTTAATATTTTCGCTGACCCCCGAATATGGTTTCCCCATTACCCCCGTCCCCATAAGGCAGGGAAGCCCAAACTTGTTTTACCAACTACTTACCAGTAGTGGTACCCAGCGCTGTCGTGAACAGCCACGTCCAGTCACTTGCAATGTAGCCCAGGAAGGCTGTTGAAAAGCCGATTGCTTCGCCGGCCACCATAGCGATAGCCTAGACCTTATGCTTTAGAGAATTAAAAATGGTCCATACTTAACACTTACCAAGATGCCCATGAGATGGAGCTGGTCCTTGTGAACCTCTCTGCGCGTCACGCCGTAGAGGTAGGCTACGCCGAAACACCAACCGAAGCCGTTGCCTACGCCGAACAAGACTCGTGAAATGCGAAATACCGCACAAACGTTGCACAAGTCGCCGAAGATGGCGATCTTCGCCGCAGGCCACGACAGAGCGAGAGTGATACCCGATAGCGTTATCAGTAGTGTTGAGAACTGAAAGTGTAGCTCACGAGACTGGTTGCATGCGTCCAAATAATGATCACTAAGCCTTTTTACACCACTCGTTCTACCCTACACTGGTTAGACGTAATCTCTGCCGTGACCACCTCGCCAACAGTGCCCGCCATATTGTCCACCAAAAGCCGCCTAATAGGTCCACGACCCTCTTAAATGCGTGTGGAGCTCGGCATCGACCTACTCAAAGAAAGACTCGAAAGTAGAGAGCGGTGAAGAGGCTCGTTGCATGCGACACCAACGTGACAAAGACAAAAATTTAGCGAGAATTTACGCTGGCGGAGCCTATCGGCGGGCCGTTTCAACTAGAGCTTATAAATATGTAACCACCATGCTGGCCACTCCTACCGTGATCAGATGTGATCGTTGCCGGAACCAGCCACCTCACATTTGCTGGACGCCCCTTAACGTCACTGCACGCACCTGAAGCAATCGAAGCGAGTGTCGCTGGATGGTAGGTGATACGCCGATGACTGCCGCGATGAAGCTCGCTCCCATCATTGCCCACCGGCGGAACGTAACAAAGGCCATATGCGTCGGGTGGTGATGATGCTGAATCAAGGACCTGTATAAATTGTGAGCGAGACCTGGCACTTGCCATCGGGCCGAAGATCGTCGTGTTGTCCATCCAGTCCTGGTGGAATGCCACGTCGAAGGATATCACATTGAGAAACAGCTAAACAAATACCATCGTACTTCTGGAATCACGACCCGTGTTGTGCTTCTTTTCTATGTGGGCCCAATCATTATAGAGCAAATCCGGCAATGCACTTCAGGACAATGCATGTCGACGTTTCTGGTGGGAAATACCTGGAAGAAGACGGCATATCCGACGACAGCTGCTGCCACTATTGCACTGCGATGGCCCCTTTGTAACGCTCCGACCGTCTAAAGTTTTTCACCCAGTCAGCTATGCTTACGCCGCAGTCTCACTGTTGGGGTGGCGTTGGCTGTGAGCAAAGCCTCTTCGTCGTGGACAGAAGCCATAGTAATTAAGTAAGATAACGGAGAAAACTCTTTTTTAGCTCTTCACTTAAATGAAAGCAATTTATATCGTTCGTGGAGTCGATAACATGCAACGGAACCGACGAAGTTCGGCGCGCTCTGAGTAAACAAATCATGGTTGCGACCCAGCGACAAGACGACTCGTATACGCGAACGCCATGAGCAATTCTTATAGTAACGGGTGTTCATGCAACGATAAGCACTTCTTCCGCTTCCCAAAAGCATTTCCGGAACACAGTCGATTCTATTTGTCGAACAAAATTATGGAGTTACAAGTCGCAGTTCTGAGCTAGCTTCAGGGGATAACTAATTATGAGACCGAAAAGGTTGTTGTCGCTAGAATACGCACGTCATCTTGGGTAGACTAAACCACCCGCGAGGCAGTCTATGCTGGACCTAAAGCGCAATACTTCTCTAAGAAATAGGAAAAAACCATCCACGTTTGTGCAAAAACCGTCGTTAGATGTAAGCAAAAAAAAATCCATGACCAATGCAGCTTGAGCCTTTGTTGGGCGTACATTCGCATCCCCGGTAGAGTGGAAAGGAAATCGTCTGTTTGTCACATCGATTAGTGCATCCTTCGCCGAACCATCGGTGAAACCGTAACATATCGACGGGCAACCACTTACTCTCGCTGCCAAATATTGATCAGACAGTAATGCACACGCGTACGGAAAATTGCTTTATGTCCGTGAACACGATCTTAACGCGGCATTCCAAGGACAAAATCGTGAAAAATCCTGAATTATCCGGTAGGTCGGCTTGCAGAATTTGGCTTCGCAACGTTTTTCCTGCAAGTTTTCAAAGATCACTTCTGCAATAGACGGCCGTTGCATTTTTTTTG
>JNEY01000272.1:93048-104816 GCA_020875895.1 Aphelenchus avenae
AGTGTGGGCTTGGTGTTAGTCTCTGAATAAAGAGTTCTCACCATCCCCGTGTGTCTCCGTACTTTGGTTGTGCTAATACAACAGACGTCGCTCAAATCTCTGTGCATTTCGCCAATAATTCCGTTTTGTCGATGGTAGGTGTTTAAGCGAACAACAGTCGTGTTGATGTTCTTGCCGAAGTAGCACTTCTCGAGGCCCACATTCTGAGAACTCCGCGCCCAGCCAGCTACGTTCGCTCGAGAAGTCTGACCTCAGCTTTGGCGCGCATATCGCGTCAAATCGAGGCGAAGAATGGCACTGCTCGCGCCAGCCTTTTTTGTTCTCACTTCGTGCATGCATATTGGACCTGTCGTGCCAAGGGTACCAGATGCATTAACAAGGTAGCCACGTCGCCTAAACTTGTGGATTGTGCACGTGCATCGAAAACGGAAAACAGCACGGAACGGAGTACGGTTCGGTACGGCCCGCTAAGTCTATGTTCAAGTACCGACCAGGGCTGGGCGCTTGTGAAATTCAAACCGAATCCGAAGGTTAAAGAAGAAACCGAAGCGAATCCCAATCCGAACTTCGGAAAATGTACCGAGTTTCCGAATCCGAATACGAAGTTTTTCATTCATTCGTTTCTGGCCGGTACTAGACAGTTTTGATAAATTTTTGCGCTAAGTGGGAAGAAGTCTTCCAAGGGCGAACCCTTAGGTGAAAACATTTGTTTTGCCACGATGTTCTAAGGCGATTGTGTCGAACATATGGCGCGCCTCAGGCGATTCAGCCAAATTGTGAAAATTTTGACCAGAACGGTGAAAATTTCTGCCTCTGCGGGTCCTGTCGCCGTGTCATTTTATCCAATGCAAACTTCGGCAAAATTCGGTTTTTCAACCGAATTCCGAATTCGAATCCGAACTTCGGAAAAAGTACCGAATTTCCGAATCCGAAGTTCGGTCCCAGCCCTGGTACCGGCCTGCACGGTGAACTTGGTCTAACTTGTCAATGACTCCGACTCAGAGCAGGTACAGCTCACTGTATGGTGTGCAATGCGTTGAAGCTTTGTTCTCTCCGTCGAACTGTTCTTTTTGTAGTTCTCTTGAAACTCCGTGCGTTTGACGTAGAAGCTGTCTTTGTTTCCTGAGGAATTTAGGTGAACAGCTGTGGTAACCGCGCTGTAGTCGTAAGCTCGTTTCTTATCAGTCCCGAGAGTGCCTTTCTCGCTTACGTGCTTCCTCACACCAGCCTCTTACGGTCACGGCGTCGTCCTCCACGGTTTTATACGTGTTGCCTAGCTTTGGTAACAAATGCACAATTTTGGTCGCCGAACTTGCATTAGCCTCTTAACCGTTTACGTTTTGTCACACCTCGGAGGATTTGGACGTTTGCTTTCAGCCGGTAAGTCACGTTCAGGGGTCCCATTACTACTTTTTTACTCAAATACGGTACGACGAGCGGGACTTTTCTGTGAATAATGGAGTACGATGCGGCTGGTGGGCCAAGGTACGGAGTACAGCAAGGTCTCTGATTCCAGCTTAGTGTCTTACTGTTCAATGCTTAGCTCCGTACCATAATGGCACAGGATTAGGCTTCGGGAGCCGTACCGCAGAGCCGTATTTAGCGGAGGGGGGGGGGGGGGGGGTTGCGTACGCGGGACCCTTTTTACAAGTTGGTAAAAAATTAAGCTAAGATAGGTCTAAAATAGATATACAGGCTAAATATGCCATTTTAACGTTATTTTAGAAATTTGGGGCCATTTTTACCCCTTTTTGACCAGCCCCTAATCCCGAAATCCCGGCCACGACCCTGCCGTACCGTACCTTACTCTGTTTCGTATTCCGTCGTTTTTTACTGAACGGAGTACGGAACGGCGAAGGAATCGTAATGGGCTGTACTCAGTTCCGTACTGGTCCGGAACGGAGTGCGGCACGGTGCAAAAATGACGCTGTTCCGAGCCATTTTAGTGGAGAACGGCACGCAAAAAGGCCCTTTTTGCCATACAGTTTCCCCTTTTGTACTCTACTGAACGGAATGCGGAATGGTGAGGGGCGAGTAGGGGGCCGTACTCCGTTCCGTACTGCTTACAGAACGGAGAACGGTATGGTGGAGGGTATGCCCAAGACTACGATCCAGTGGGGTACCTGGTGTTACGGTATAAAGTACGGCACGGCTTTGGTTTTTCGGTCTGTAGTTGCGAACTGCGAATACGTTTAGCTCACACGACGACGGCGCTTGACCCAAAGTCATGCCCTAACGGCACCGTAACGTTGGCCACCGCCGATGATCTCTACTACGCCGTGCCAGCCAACGTTGGGACGCCGGGTCAGCGTCTCCTGCTCAGCATCGCCTTTAGGCAACTGGCGGTGATCGAAGTGTCTGCATACTCTCTGCCATATTACACGCGGAGCCACTTCGACGAATCGAACTCATCGACTTTCAACCCCTCTCGGATCGTGAGCGACGCGACCATAGGGTTCGACATGACCGAGGTAGGGACGACGTTTGCGTCGTCACTGCTTTTTTTCCTCTTTTTGCCCGACGCAGACGGCTTATCACCATCGCTAAGATCAGGCTTATGAGGAGTATCGATTGAATGCGCTCGAAGTTTTTGAGTTGTCGGTTCGTGAGACGGAACGGGTCGTTCCGGGATCCGTGCCGTCTTGAGAACGGAACGACTCGGCACGCTAAAGGGGCCAGGACGGGCCGTTTCACGGAGCAAGGAACGGCTTGAAAACTGATGCCGTTCCGTGCCCTTTTAGTGGAGAACGGAACGGAAAGCGGCAGTTTTTAATGCCGTTCCGTGCGGGGGCCGTGCTGCTGGCACGGCACGGAGCCCGGCACGGGGGGGGGGGGTGTAGGACGGAACGGAGGGCAGCATGGCTGGGTAGAGCGAGGACGGAACGAGGAACGAGGGGTGTACCCAACAACTTTAGAAGTTTCTAAGTGCAAAAGTGTCTAATCGTCTTCAACGCTAGGACAGCCGACTGACGATCTTTAATTTCTTCCCAAACTTCTTCGCGAGGAAGAAGACGGGAGTTAGCTTTGAACAAGCCGGGCCAAACCGCTTAGGGGGCTCATCACAGTGACATTACGGCTTTCAGTTCGAGGATGCTGGCGGCGGGTCCTACCAACTGGTCCTGCAGGTCGACGAAGCTGATCGCGCCAAGCAGCTCTTCGATGAGCAACCGTTCGACGGGTGGATCGGCTTGGACCCGCTAGTCGACGTGACCGGTCTTGCGGGATGTCCTCAGGTCCTTCGTTATGCCTTCGACCTGAGACGTCAGTGCACGAATGGCCGCCTGGAAGAGGCCGCCGGCACGATGACCTACGGGACGCTGGAAGGCGCCAGTTGCGAGGGCGACTTGATCTCGTTGCCAGCATCGAAAAAGGGCTCAAATTGTCCTCGTACAAGCTTCCAAATCAACAAGGTCTCAGCGGGAGACGAGGAGTCGATGCCGTATCCGACCGACATAGCCCTTGCACTCCGAGAAGACATTTTTCTTCCAGATGTGCGCAGGAATTTTTAATGCGCAAGAAGACGCTGCTTTAGACGCTATTCGCACCGATTGCTGTGGCCTACAACGTCAGCAAGGCAAGCCATGGACGTTATTCGGTGGAGTGCAACCGTTCCTTTCCGCCAGTAACGGTAGGATGCCGGACTCGCCGTACGCAAATGATCCCCCCCCCACACGCACCCAGACACACAATAGCCATCCACTCGGAAGTAAAAGTGTCAAAATTGGCACATAACTGCCAAAAATCTTTTGGCTACCGTATTTCCTCTCCCCGGGGCTTTATTTTTCGGATGCCCGATTTTAGGAAATCTGAAAATTTCAAATATTTTTAAAAATTTTATTTTCCAATTATATGAGTCGCTAGGTCCTTTAAAATTCTTGTTTTATCGATATCTATCCAAATATGGCACTAGGTTAGAGTTACACATCCTCCGGATGGCAGGCTAGAAAAGTTGGACCGGCTACAACCGGTTCCATCGCTTTGACACGAACCGGTTGACGCGAACCACAGCTCTGCTTACTTTAGGTCACAGTCGCGTCCAATCATACTCTCGTCTTCGACTACTGGAATCTTGTCTATCGCATGGACGGCAAGTGCTACCTTCGCGTCACGGACCAGTCCGACTTGCAGGTCCCCGATTGTGATATGTTCTACATAGGTGAGCCACAGAAGCCAGGATTGTGGTTGCCGACATGGTAGGAAGCTAGGATGTTATGGGTGAGAGGAGGCAAAGAACATGGGGCAGAAAACCTAACATGTGCCGTGAACACAGAGATCGCAATGGGTTGTTCCCTTATGCATCCAGGAGTCTTTTTTCTTCATTTGTATCCTTTCCCTTTCACCGTATAATATTCCGCCCACGAAAAATCATGCCCCCTACATGACCTGGTTTGACCCAACAGTTTTAGGCATACCTTTATTTCACCAGTACTGCGTGGCGTTTGATTATAATGGGGATGCCAGCAGCTACTTGAAGGTTAGAGCTAAGAAGAACCATGCTTCGAATCCTCTGCATATATGTGACTACACTCCTCCGGCTACGGCGTCGACAGTCGACACGTCGGTGGGGTCATCATCATCAGCGGTCACGCAACCATCTAGAGGTGTTGGACCCGCTCTAGCACAGAGTTCTGGACTGTCAACAGGCCTCACTGTCGGGCTATCCGTCGCAGGACTGCTCATGCTCTGCTTCCTGGCTGCTGCTGGTTTTGTTATTTACTCCTATCGACGGAAAATATTGCACGCGCAGTGAGCGACTGTTATTGTTGTGGTAACCAATGCACTTTGCATTTTAGTTTCCAACTGGCATTCAGTGAGTCGCGGCACAGAAACAAGACGTTTGTGACTTTGAACAGGTACATATGGTCCTATAAAATACGCTTCCTAATATTATTATTCACTTAGCACCGCCAAGCCAAGTGAACTGGACGAATGGATAATCTCTAGTAGCGACCTGGAGACCTCTTTATCCGTTCTTGGATACGGCCACTTCTCAACGGTATTCAAAGGAAGCCTGAAACCTAAGCGGACGCAGGCAAATGGGGCAGCTCCGACTGAGTCAATTGCGGTCGCTGTGAAAATCGTGACTGAGGGTCCGAATACAGCGAGGTATCCAGCTTGAAAAGAGGAAGCATACAAGGTCGTATGTTTATAGCGAGGACATCTGGCGTGAGATTCAACGCCACAAGGAGCTTCGCTCGCACACGCACGTTGTGGCGATGCTGGGATATGTGGCGACGGACTGCAAGCGTCCGATACTCGTCTTCGAGTACTGCTCCAAAAGCGATCTACGAAAGTGGCTGCAGGAGAATCGACGCCTCCCCGAAGGTGACGCCCTCGACTCGACGGGTTACGTGCGTCAACAGATTTCCGTGGCCTGGCAAGTGTCGGACGGCATGGTAGGTTAACGGACTCATCGCGCTGCTATGCTCGCTAAAGGTAGTAAGCCGTACCGGCCTGCACAGCACCAGTCTTGTACGCTTGAAAAATGATCTCCGTCTTCCGCAAGAAGCCTTCGGAAGATAAAACCTAATATTTCCCTTACGGCACCTGTAACCCGAAGAATCGATCTTCCGTCTTCCGCTTCCGGAAGCGGGAGATAACTTTCCTCGTCCGGAAGATCAAAAGCGGAAGACGGAAGCTTCTGGAAGCGGAAAACGGAAGATGCTTCCGGACAGCACAAGACTGCAGTGTACTGTTACGGTACTGGCGGAAGTCAGTACGGTAGAGCACGCCTTTGACTTGTTGCATGCCGTAGTGGAAGCCGTACTCGATCACAGAGGGACACTTTGCATTGTGTTTTTTACACGATGTTACACCATTTTTAACAATCGAATTAACCATTTCTACAACTTTTCGGTTTTGCATTTACAGTTTCTTCGAACTCGTACTTCTTTTGGCGCTATACAAAGCAACTATGCGGTACAGCGTACGGCGCCGAACTCAGTACGGTACGCTGAGTACGGCGCGAGTGTACGGTACTGAGCACGATATGGCTACGGTTTTACGATGGTATAAAACTCACTGACTTCAGGCGTATGTCAGCGCTATGGGTATCGTTCACAGAGACCTTGCCGCTCGAAACATTCTGCTGACGGACGGCTTCGTCGCTAAGGTAGCTCAAGAAGCACTTCAGTGAGCAATTGCAACTCCTCTAGGTCGGCGACTTTGGCCTTGCCCGGAGCTCAGACGACAACGTCTATCCAAGTAAGAACTTCGGTCGGTTGCCAGTTAAGAGGATGGCACTAGAGGCACTGAAGCACGGCACGTTCAGTACCCAGTCGGATGTGTAAGTCCGTGTTGAACATACGATTTTATGCTGCCAACGTAGATGGGCTTTCGGCCTTTTGATGTACGAAATATTCTCGTCCGGCGAAGAGCCCTTCGACAACATCGGACCTGATGTGCTTCTGGCAGCACTGGAAGAAGGTCTTCGACCTGAACAACCCGCTCGATGTCCGAACGAAATGCACGTAATTTCAAAGACCAGCCGTTGTTATATTGGTAGATTTAGGTACGAGGTAATGCAGAAGTGTTTGTCTCCGGAGCTGAGGCCGACCTTCGATGAACTTCGCGTCCAACTAGCCGTGTTCCTCGAGAAGTCAGTCGTGCAGTACGGCTACCTCAGTTTTGGCACGCACGACGTACCGGATCCCACAGATCTCTGAATCCGTTGCAGTTCTGATAGTTAAGCCATTGCCAACGGGGTTCTCCCATTTCCACCCTTACCTGCCATTTCCATTTCCGCCAAAAAATTCCCCGCCATTTCCGTTTCCCTTTCTCACTAGCACGATTTGGCGCCATTTCCATTTCCAAGCCATTCATTTCCAGAAATAAATTTTGATCACACATAATCTTGTGCTACACACTGACCAAAGTGGGAAGAAGTAGTCCCGGAGGCTGCTTCTGAAATCTGGACGGCTTCAGATATACCTAGACAGTACGCCCCCACATTAGCAAGCCCTGTATTAGTGTTCGGCATTTGGGTACCGGGCGGAAATCAGGGCAGGGAGTTTTCCCTGATTTTCCCTGATCAGGGAAAATCAGGGAAAAATGGAGGTCGGGCAGGGAAACAGGGCAGGGAATTTCCCTGATTTTCCCTGAAGCGGGATTGGGAAATCCGGTATGATGACAATATTGGCCAATGTCACGACCACAGAAAGACCTACGACCGGCAAACGACGCGCCAAGAGCTAAGTCATAGGTCCGTAGAACGACCTAGACAGAAGCTATAAGAACAATAAGGAGGCATATTATACTGGACAGGCGGGAAATTCCCGGATTTTCCTTGATCAAGGAAAATCAGGGAAAAATGTACGTCAGGCAGGGAATCAGGGCAGGGAATTTTCCTGGTTTTCCCTGATCAGGGAAAACCAGGGAAAAATGGGGGTCCGGCAGGGAAACAGGGCAGGGAATTTCCCTGATTTTGCCTGTTCCCTGATTCCTGGACAGGGAATTCCCTGCCTGTGCCGAACACTACCCTGTATGCTACTGGAATTGCGGCACCTTGCGGCCGGACCGTCATATCTGACATAAGTGGAGGGGGGCTTAGGCAAAGAAAAATGTGGAAATGAATGGCAATATTTCCTTGTCATTTCTCCATTCATTTCCATTTCCCACGGGCCATTTATCGGCCATTTCCACATCTGGAAATGGAAATGGGGGAACCCAGATTGCCAAAAATTGCATGCTCAAGAATGTGCAATGCCGCTATGCCGCTAAGCACCCTGTCGTTGCTCGCATGCGCGTAGCCACGGTCGGATCAAACGGAACTCATATTGGCAAATTACAGTAAGTTACAGTAGCTCACGCAGGGCTGGCTCCTGGAACTCAATACGTGACGTAGTCACGTCATAAATAGTGCATTCCGCTCGTGGGCGAGCCCCGGTTGTTAAGCACTCCACTCCCTCCGAGTGCGATTGCGGCTCTGGAGCGGATCGATACAACGAAACTGGGACGGTTAAACAGAGAATTCGAGCAGACGTCACGCCGTTCCGCGGCCACACCTTGCTGGCTGATAGTGAGACGGCGGATGGGAAGAAGTATATTTTTGTTTCGCTTTTGTTTTTATGAGCCCGATGACGGAAACACTGACGCGTGCTGAGGTGGCTCTTTTGGAACAACATGCTCAAGGCTAGTGACTTCTTATTGTGTTGTACCTAATCGTCTATCGAAGGAACCTGCTGGGGGACCTTGCTCCAAAAATCCTAAATAGACACCAGTTATTTCGAGCTTATTTGACAAAAATTTAATAAAAGTCTCTTACCTTTTAACATATTTTTTTCTTCCCCCACTGGAAGGCGATTTCAGACCTTTGAGGTTCTTGTTCGTCAGGTAGGTTTCTGTTTTACCTTTTTTCTCCCGTTTAAATCATTTTGAAGCCTGCCATAGTCTCCCGTGGATCAACGTATGAATCAATGCGACGCTAGTCCGCATCAATCAGTTTTGCCAAAATCCGGACGGCGAAGTTCCACGCCATAAGACCAAGAAATGACTTTTCGCAGTGCCTGTTCTCACTATGCGTTTAGTGCAAATTTCGGAACTTACTGCTATTCCGGAACTCACTGGAACGTTACGTTACGTAACGTGATCAAATTTTTTTCAGGTTTCGGACTAATGAATCGTACAGCGGCGATAAACACTCACTATTTACGATTGACGTCATTCTCCCTAGCGGTACTGACAACGTGAAGGGCGTAACGGCCAGTAAAAAATGAAGTTACTTACGTCAGTTATGGGCCCAACATAGCCTGCCGCAGGCGCCGCCAAAAGTGTTTTTGGGCTTTTTGGAATAAAATTCATCGGAAGTCAAGGCCTCAATAGTTTTTCAGTCCCGAATATCACGTATTTAGCCTAAATAGGCCCGCCGCAGGCGCCGCCAACGAGATTTTTAGGTTAAAATTGGCAAGATATAGTTAAAATTTGCTCTGGCGGCGGGCCATTTTACCTAGTGCTGATTACGTAATCAAGGCCCTGACCCCCCGCCTCCCCCTGCAATCAAATGTAATCTGAGGTCTGACCCCTCCTGTAATGATTACCGACTTTCTGGACGCTCCCTTCCAAGCGAAAATATCCCTCTGTTGTGTGGAAAATGTAAGAATATGCAAAAAAACCTCGAATATGTCGACGACCCCCTTACAACGACCCAATTTTTTGCCACATATGCGACTTTTAGTGGAAAAATCGGGACTTCTGCAGAAAGGGGCTTAGGGGCCGGGCCGAGGCGGTGAGATGGGGGTGGGGGAGCCGCAACTCCAGGCCCTCCTCCCGCCAGGGTTGAATTTGTCTGATGTGCTTCCGTGTGTTTGCCATCGAATCTTTTCTTTGTCGTCAGCCGTTCAGTAAGCAAGCGTGTTCGCCGCGGCGTAGTCGTAATACCCTTATCAGTTTATAAGGCGTTTTGTTCCTTCGTCTTAAACCCTCTTCCCGTCATCGCGTCATTCACCGCTTTTAATTCATTCCACCGAAACTGGAACAGATGCACAATGACGACTTACAAACTTGCATCGGTCTCCTAATTATTGGATTTACGTTACCTCTTGGGCGTGTTGTATTGTCCGGTAAGACCTCCAGTTAGGGGTGTTTAACCCGCGTGAAAGGTGAGCCACTAACGTACCTAACCTGATGAAAAGCCGCCGTATTGTAGGAAAGGAAAAGACACCCGTCCGCTTCAAGGGACGGGAAAATACATAGACTGAAGGAAGTATAATACAAGTAAAAATACTAGTGTTTATAACGCTGAATGCATGATAAGTCAGATCACCTGGCTTTTCTCAGTTGTTTCGTGTGTTGACCTATAAACGATATCATTTGGTAGGCAGATTCTAATATTCAACGAGGAGAGGGGGGGGGGGTAAATTCTTACCATTAATCCCCCTCCACCTCCATACGGCGGTTTAGTCACCACACTGCGAGCATCTTTAGCTCAGACGACGACGACGCCCGTGCCCTACGATGGCACCGTAACATTGGCCACCGCAGACGACGTGTACTATGCAGTACCGGTCACTTTGGGCACTCCTGGCCAACCGCTACGTCTCAGTATTGCCATGCAGCATCAGGGGCTCATAGAGGTGTCCGCCTATTCCTTGCCGCATTATTCGCGGCACAACTTCACTGCGTCGAATTCGTCGACGTTCCATTCCAAGAAAAACACGAGTGACTCGACTCAAGGGCTGGACAATATCCAGGTAGGGACAAACCATGGGTCAGTGATCGCCGGCGGCACCGAACCGCGGAATGAGTGCGGTACGTTGACAAAATGGACAAAAACCAAAACAAAAAATCATTCAAATCGGACCAACATCGGCAATATTCGGTATTCTCGGCGCGGTTCCAAACGATATGGCTAGTTTTGTGCAACTCAGTAAATTGTATAATGGAAGCTTTGGTTTGGCACCTTATGTTCCAACAAAAGGGCAGGATTTGCGACAACTCGCTCAAGATCTGGAGCCACCTACCCATATATATTCGGTACCTAAGTACCTAAGAAAGCCTAAGCGTGCGCCGAGGACGACTAGAAATTCCAATCTGGGACACCTACTGGGATATGCATCCGGATTCGAGCTTTGCATGGTCCTAAGATGCTTTCAGTTCGCTGACGACAAGGCCTCCTACCAATTGTACCTGGAGATCGACGAAGTGACTCGCGCTCGGCAGCTCTTCGACGCCCAACCATGGGACGGTTGGATCGGCCTTGACGCGCTCTCCGGTGTCATCAACGTCTTTGAGTATGTCTACGACCTGAGACGTCGGTGCACGAATGGAAAATTGGACGAAGACGCCGGCACGATGACCTTCGGGACGATGGACGGCCCGGGCTGCGAGGGCGACTTCACCCCGCTACCAAGTTTAGCGGGCCCAGGATGTACTCGCGAAAATTTCGAAATAAGCAGGATTGCAGCGGGAGGGGAAGAGTCGGAGCCGTTTCCGATGACCGTATTCCTCGCTGAGAGAGACGACTTTTGTCTTCCACATGTAGGCAGAGCACTGCCAGTGATGCAGACAGTTCGCTATTTCAGGAATTATTCAAGCCGATTAAGGTGGCCTACAACACCAGCAAGATAATCCACGGACGCTACGTTGTCGACTGTAACCGTTCCTACCCTCCCATAGCGGTAGGAGATGAACACTATACATCCAGTAACTAGTTGCTAAGAGACCCACCTTTCCCATAAACCCACCGCCCATTTAGGTAACGCTCGCGTCTAATGAAACGCTCGTCTTCGACCACTGGAACCTCGTGTATCGTAAAGATGGCAAATGCTTCCTTCGCGTCACGGACATGTCGGACTTGCAGGACCCTGGCTGTGGTGTACACTACATAGGTTAGCCATGGGTTCCTGTATGATCTCAAGCAAGCCTTTCAGGCATATCCTTATTCCACCAGTACTGTGTGGCGTTTGACTTCTACGGCAGCATCCGATTGATGGTTAGAGCTAAGAAGAAGAATACCTCGGATCCATCGGATATATGCGACTACACTCCTGCGCTTACGACGTCGACGTCCATGACATCGACAACATCGACTGCATCAGGCAAGACTTGTCTGGCCTTTTCGACGGAATCCGCCGATGAATATGCCGTTCGAGCACGGCGCAGACGTCGAAGGTGCTCTGTGGTCATGTGTCCAAAGACTTCAGAAAAAAATTGTAAAAATAGTGGGCCACAAGACCCAAAATCGATACAAAATGCATAGTGTATGCACACGTCAGTCACATATTGTGTGGTTTGTCAAATTCCACACTATTTTTTTTTTTAAATTTTACTTT
>JNEY01000272.1:110252-125050 GCA_020875895.1 Aphelenchus avenae
AAGATCCCGGCGTCCCGGCTTGCTAACTTATGCCAAATGGAATACGTCGACAGCAACCCTGTGCAACGGGCCTTCGAGTGGAGGCCCGGCTCGGCCCGGCTCAGCAGGCAGACACTCGAAAAACGTGATGTGTTCCCTTACCCCGTACCGATTTTGAACATGTCGAAGTACAGCAGCGTCATATTGTAGCACGAATGCGAATAAAATATAATAAAGGAGCGCGCTGAAAGAAAGAGGGCGTGTTAGGTAAAAGGCGCTCGAAATTTTGCCGAAAACACGTGCTTTTTGTTCGGGTTCGGGACTCTACCGGGCCTCCGGGCCGGGTCTACCCTAGGCCCGGCCCGGCCCGGGGCCCGCCTTCTTTTTCAAAACCGAGGCCCGGGCCCGGCGCGCATCCGGCCCGGCCCGGCGGGCCTAGGGCCCGGTTCCACAGGGTTGGTCGACGGACGACCGGTAGCAATGAGGGGTATATTGCTATCGGCCGCCGGTTAAGACGATTAAGTTGACAAGCGTTTTTTGGTCGGCGCTTTTTCTAGATGACGTTTTCCCGTCGACGTTTTACTCTTCCATTACCGAATTTTTTCAGATGTCGGCAGCAGCACGCAGGGCTTTGTGCTTACCGAAGAACTGGCGAAGGCTATCACGAAGAGCGCAAGGACCATTGACGTGCGCGTGCTGCAGTTTTTGAACGGCTACATATTCGTGGACGGTGGACGCTTCAAAGAGCTAATTTCATCGTTCCGAGCACTGAATGAGCTGAAGATAAGCAACTGCCGCGGCGGTCGAACGATTGTAACGAATGGCCTGCTTCAACTGCTTGCCAGAAAGGGCACAAAACTAAGTGCGAACGTGGAACCAATGTTCCTCAGTTCCTTCCTCCCATGCCGCGTGAGTGACGTGCTGTACTCGACTACCTATTCAACCCGAAACATCCCGCCAAGCAGCGCTATCTGCGGCTCTACCGAATGAACGCATCTCGGCGGTTTCTCTTCAACCTGATCCTGGTATGGCATGCTTTGTACGTGATTTAGGACTAGGACCCCCCCCCCTACCACCAACGCCACGGTTACTCCGGTTCCGGTGCCTGGCTCCGGGGGGGGGGGGGTGTTCTGGTTTCGGTTCCCGTCAAGGGGTGGTTCCGGTAGGCGACGTGGGTGGTTCTGGAGGCCGCCGAAAAATTTCGGTAGGGGGACCAAGGAAAAATTAGAAAAAAATCGGTGCAGTTCCGGTTCCGGTGATAGGGTCGGTTCCGGATCAACCTGACCGAAACTTTGTTATTTCCCAAGCCGTTAAAATTGTGGATCGTGCCCCTTAAAGCGTGCTGCATTCAGCATTCATTCAGTCTGGGCTGACCTATACCTGACTGGGTTTTGGCTCGTTCCATGCTTAGTTTTTTGGCTGAGGCTCCAGAAATGGGACGGACGTATACTAGAAGTTGGCGGATGGTCGGAAAGTTGCATTCAAGGTAGCGAAATACAAAGTTCTTACCTGAATTTTCGTTGTGCCTGTCATCAGTCAAATATCTTTAGCACATGCACGCCGCAGCGAATATCGAAAGCATCACATTCGCGGTTCGTAAGATGACGCTTCGTTCTCAGGACTTGCGCCATTACGCTGACGGCGTATACCGCGCGACATTTGACGACGGGAAGGAGGTGGACATTCTGGACTTTGCAGAGGAGAAGTTCTGTGCCCGCTTGTCGTTCAATGCCGTCGACGGCACAATGAGACATATTCGCTGCACAACGGTGAAGGAGGACTTTGCCAACATTGAAAAGTGCGGCTGAAGTCTTTTATGTTTTGCAGCAATAAACTTAGTTTTATGCGTAGTCATATCCCCTCGAAACTAGGACTATCCTTCACCAAGGCAACATGCTTTCAAGTCGAAGCCCAGGCCAGGTACCGTATTTCTTCTAATATAGCCCCTGGGGCTATATTTTTCGTAAGGGCTCTCCGAGGGGGCTATATTAGAGGGGGCTCTATTAGAGGGTGGGGCTATATTTTCAGATGCCCGCCGCAGGCGCCCGCTCAAGAAAAAAGGCTTTCAATAGCAAAAATTCGATCAAGAATTGTGTGAATTTTTATCAAAATACTCTAAATCTCTTCAAACATGGCGAGCTTAGAAAGTGATAATTACCATTACCACTTTTTCTGGCCATTACCATTACCATTACATTACCCACTAGCCGATTTTGGGGCCATTACCATTACCACATTACCGTTTTACCATTACCATTACCCCGGGCACTGCTCCTCTAAAATTTATAGCTAGTCTGGGGCCTGTACACTTTCGATCTAAGGCCATATTTGGATAGGTATGCCAAAGCAAGTGTTTTAATGCTATGATCTACTTCCTTCACATGTATTTTCGAGTAGGCCGGCTTGTGGATCTTACCTTCCAACATGACATTCTTCGTTCTCCGTGTGTTTGCTTTTGGACGTCATTGAGGTGTCGCCATACATTGAGCGAGCAACCGTGTTCACAGCGCTGTAGCAGTAGGATCCTCGATCCTCTTATCAGTTCCACAAGGCGTTTCGTTCGTTCCTCTTCACCTTCTCCCCGTCACCGCGTCGTTCTCCACTCTCGATTCATTCCACGGAAACGGAACAGATGCATAATGACGACTTCCGGGCTTGCATTGTCCTCATAATCATTGGTTTTAGGTCACGTTTTATCGAATACGGACGCTTTGCATCGGCCGGTAGGTCCATTTTTGGAGGGTTAACAATGACACGTCTGTGGTTCGCGAGGAAAGGTGAGCCTATGACGTGACCTGCAGGACAGCAGCCGCGTGGACGGGAAAGGATTTTCTAAGGTGGAATTGTCCAAAAAAGTGGGAAATTTTAAGAGGAAAGGTATGGGAGGGCAATTCTAATATTGTACGGAACAAACTAAAAATTTCTTACCGTTAGATCTTGCCCACCTAACCCCCCCCCCCTACCCCCGACCCTTCCCTAGCCGGTTTTACCCACCACGTTCCGAGCATTGTTTAGCACCGACGACGACGACGCCTGTCCCCTGCAAAGGCATCGTGAAACTGACCACCGCCGACGACGTCTATTATGCGGTGCCGGCCACCTTGGGCACGCCTGGTCGTCCGCTACGTCTGAGTATTGCAGTGCACCAACACGGGGTGGTAGAAGTGTCCGCCTATTCCCTGCCGCATTATTCACGAAGTCACTTCAGCGTGTCCGGTTCGTCCATTTTCATATCCACGCAAAACACGAGTGATGCGGCTCAAGGGCTTGACGACGGGACAGAGCGTGGCCCTGCGATTACCACTATTTTACCTGAAGTGGGCTTTTGCCTGAGAAAAACGAACTAAAAATTAACTTCTCTTCACTTGACTTCATTTTTTACTGAATTAGCATCTTAAGCCAAATTGTATTTAGTTGTCGTTGTTTTAGTTGTATTTAGAGTACTACAGAAAAAGGCCCGCTGCAGGCGGCAGCAACGGAATAATAGCCGAAAATCAATGAAAAAATAATAATAATAAAAAAATAATTCGGTGCCCGGCGGCAGTCAACTTAGAAAAAGTGAACTTCTGTGAAGTGTCCCCACCCCAGGTGAAGAAGTGAAAAGCGGAAGAGAATGCATTCAGTTTGAACATGACTCGTCCTCCTATCAAGTGTACCTGGACGTGGACGAAGTTGCTCGCGCTAGGCAGCTCTTCAACGCCCAACCGTGGGACGGCTGGATCGGTCTTGACGCGCTCTCCGGTTTCCCCCGTGTCGGTCGGTACGGCTTCGACCTAAGACGTCGATGCGCGAATGGAAACGTGGGCGAAGACGCCGGTACGATGATCTTCGGAACGCTCGACGGCCCGGGCTGCGAGGGCGATTTCGTCCCGCTGCCAAGATTTGCCGGCTCGCCATGTACTCGCGAAAATTTCCGAATCAACCAGGTTTCAACCGGAGGCGAGGAGTCGGAGCCGTATCACATCAATGTATTCCTCGCAGAGAGAGACGACTTTTATCTCCCACCCGTAGGCACAGTATTTGCAGTGATGCAGGTAAGTCGCTGTTTTAGGTACTATTCAAGCCGATAGCTGTGGCCTACAACGCCTGCAAGATAATTCATGGACGCTACGTTGTGGAATGCAACCGTTCCTATCCTCCCGTAACGGTAGGAGACGAACCGCATTTCATTTAGTAACCCCCTGCTAATGGCCCGCGAGAAGGCTGGGGGGTGGGGGTCCTACATCCCCCATAAGAGGTCCCCCTACGAGCGAAAGTCGCATGGGACGGGCGTTTTCTTGCCGCGCCGATCAAACTTTTAGCATGGAGACTCTAAAAATGTCAAAGAGAGATCGGGAGCCGTACCGTAATTATACGGGTACGACTTACGGTACGGGGGGTCCCGTACTACGGGCCGTATTAGAGCCCGTATTATGCGCGAATTTTTGTGCCCAACTTTGCCCAAAATCGCCAAAAATCGACCAAAAATTCATCAAAACTCATCTAATTGGTGGATACCGCAAATTCATTGTACCAGTAAAAGCAAACAATAGTTGGGCTATTTATATCCTGTAATCCTGTAATTATAGCCCAGGGCTATAAATGTTCGCTCGAGGTCCAAAGGGGGCCCTAATTAGAGGGTGGCATAATTCTTTTTCCACTTCGCGGGCCTTCGGCCCGCAAAAAAATTGAGGAAATTTTGCCAAAAATCGGCCAAAATTGACTAAAATTTCATCAAAAGGTCACATTTTGGGCATTAGAACGAGTAACGGCAGTTACCACAGTGTACCATATCTGGGAGGTAACCGCCATTCCAAGCGCCAAGGGTCATTAGCGTCATTTTTCGCGGACCATCTGACTGCGAAGGGACGACAACTTATTCCCACTCTCTAGTTATTCCCCATTTTGTGAGTCTCTTGAGAAATATTCCATGGGGAATAATTAGAACAAATATGGTATAACTTTAGGACGAAAATGCTGTTAGACCGTTCATTTAGGACACGGTGGCGTCCAATCATAGCCTCGTCTTCGACCACTGGAACCTCGTGTATCGCAAAGACGGCCAGTGCTACCTTCGCGTCACGGACCGGTCCATCTTCTTGGGGTCCGCCGATTGTGGTTTATACTATATAGGTTAGCCACAGCTCCATTCCTCTAACGATTTGAAGCTAGCAGTTTAGGCATATCCCTATTCCACCAGTTCTGCGTGGCGTTTGACTTTTACGACGCCAACCAAATGATGGTTAGAGCTAAGAAGAAGAATGCCTCTGATCCGTCGAACATATGCGACTACTCTCCTCCGTCTACGACGTCGACGTCCATGACATCGACGACATCAGGCAAGACATGCGCAGCCTTTTCAAGGAAATATACCGTGGGACATGCCGTTATAGGATGCCGCGGGCACTTTCCAACTTTTTCAACAAAAAAAAAATAAAAATCGTGTTAATTTTGACCAAACATTGGGCAAAGTCTGATGGAAACCAGCAAAAAAAACAAAATCCACAATGTATGTGTTGTAGCCGATTACTAGCGGCTGGGCTGCGCTTCGCGCAGCCGCGCCGCTACCGGGGATTACTTGTAACAAGCGGATAACTTGTGTGTCATGGCGCTACGGTATGCGTCATGCGTTCCAACTGCGTGCGTCGTACCGCAAAGTAGACCGCAAAAGCCGAAATTTCGTGTTTAAAAAACTTTGCACAGGCTAAACGCGCCCTTTTTGGACAACCGAATGATACCACGGTCGAGGGGTAGCCGGGTATTGAATGCCGACCGACATACACCAGCCTTTTAGTGACTCCTGCCCTTATTCCCTGACCCCCGAATACATCGCACTGAAAAATTGACGTTATTTTCAGAATCTCCATGCTCGAAAACCCCCTCCTAGGACCGATTTAGTAGAATATCTGCTTCTTACCCGCTATGGGCATGATTCCATAGCGCTCGCTATCGCATGGAAGCAGGGACCAGGTAGTGAAACTTTGATTTGGCCATAACTTTTCTTCTAGCCACGCGATTGTTTCGATTCCTGTTATTTTTTTATTGTTTTATTTTTTTCTTATTTCAGTTGTGTCTGTTATCAAATATATTATAATTTTGTAATATAATTTAAACTAAAAACCGTAAATTTATTAATTAGTATATTATCATTATGATTTATTGATTTAATTAAATAAACGCCACGGACTAGCCAAAAGCATCCTTGGCCAGCCTACGGTGTTTGAAGACGCGATTGGCTAGCCATCCATGTTTGAAACGTGGTTGGCTAGCCAAAAACGTTGTTGGCTAGCCAACGGTGTTTTCAAACATGGTTGGCTGAAATCTTACTTAACTAAAGCGCTGGTGTATGTATGTTCGTCCCCAAAAAATTTTCAGCTACCGCGGGACACGTTTGGTATCATTCGATAGCCCTTCGGAAGAAGGAAGAACGTTTTAGCGCAATCGGTCGTCAGACAAAAAAGTTATGCCTGGTCGAAGTTTTGCCTGTGCCATGGCACGTAAAAAATGGAAATCGGGTCTGCGCCCCGCAAACGTCACCAGAGTTGTATTCGTACATGCTGAGCACGGATCCTTCTCCAGATTTGTGCGCCGACGCCTCTGAAGTGCCATGGCACGTCGAAAAGTGCCATGGCACGTAAGAACTGCAAGTCGGTCACCTGCCCCAAAAACGTCACCAGAAGTGTAATCGGGCACGCTGAGCTCGAATCCTTATTCGGATTTATGCGCTGAGGCCACTGAAGTGCCGTGGCACAGCGTGCCGTGCCACGGCACGAAAAAATCGAAGGTCGGTTTTTTCTGTCAAAGTGTCACCATGTCGGTAATCGAGCACGCCGAGTCGGAAACCTGCGGTCCTCGCTCGCCGCCGTCGGGAACGGTGCTACATGCTGGATCCGGGGAAACGTCCGGGAACCGAGCGAACAGCGAACCACTGAGAACTCGAGAAACGACCGGGACGACCGCGAACGGGTGGTACGTCAGGGAATCGTGGTAAGTCTGAACGGCGGTAAGGTTCGGCAAAGGTGGGAACGTTATGGAAGCGGAGGAACGTCCGGAACCGGGGGACCCTGGAGCGAATTATAGGCGTCTAAGGCAAAAATGCGCTTGAAATTTTGCCGAAAACGCATACTTTTTGTAAGGAGTCGGGCCTCAACCGGGCCTCCGGGCCGGGCCTACCCTAGGCCCGGCCCGGCCCGGGGCCCGACTCGGGTCTGCAAACACGAGGGCCGGGCCCGGCCCGTGGGGCCTAGGGCCCGGTTGCCCATGGTTGCCGTGGGAACGTCTGGAACCGGGGAAACGTCGGGAAGGGGAACGTCCGGAACTTGTGGAATGTCCGGGAACCGGGGAAACTTCCGAAAGCGGGGGAACGGCGGAGAAATAACGAGCGGGAAAGTCGTCCTGAACGGGGGAACGACCGTCAACGATGGAAACGTAGGTTATCCTGTACGCTCATTGTTCCGTGACGTAAAGGATCATTATCGGTGCTCGCCGTAATGTTGTACGGCTAGCGGCGCGGGCGCGCGAAGCGCGCCCCGTCGCTAGTTTTAGCCAACAACGTTATTGGCTGAAGGTTTAGCCAACAACGTTGTTGGCTGAAACTGAAAGCATAATCGGCTACAACATATGGGCCGTCGATTAACGTCGAAATTCGTTGCAAACACTAAAAAATTACAAAAATGTGCTTACCTTGACTTTTTTTGCTTGGCTGCTCCAAGCAACTGACAAGTAGTAGATCCAGCTCCATAAATCGGAAATTTACGGCACTCATTGCCCGGCTTAGGCCCAGCTTCTGGTCCGCCAACGGGTCTCATCCTCGGCCTTTGCATCGCAGGCCTGGTCGTGCTGTGCTTCCTGGCTGCTTCGGGTTTTGTGGTTTATACGTATAGTAAAAGTACTACGTGTTCTGCCCTAACTGTGCCCTACGAATGTCTCTACTGGACAAACACTTTATTAAGCGCGACGGTTATCCAACAACAGTATGCCTCTTGCAACTGTGTCCCAGGTACGCGCACGAATGAACAACGTCCTCTTGACGTCTCCCGGCGAGTCGCGACTGCCACTGGTTCGAACCCTGAAAGCATTGCGTGATTGGCTTATAAAGGTTCAGGCTACAAGGCTATCACAAAGTAAAGACGGAACTACGTCTCCTAAAGACGCATGCTCTCTATAGGTTACTTCCGGATGAACGGCCTTCAACGGTCCGGTCCGCGTCGGATTCTCGGGCGTTTCCCGTCAACGAAACCGAAAGTGGTCGCCATTACGTCGGCGAACGGTCTCCCTTCCGCGACCGCGATCAAGGTTGTGGTCGCTGCAGAGTTGCAGCGCCTGACGTAACACGTTGAGCTAAGTGCACTTTTAACGTTCTCTTACACCTCCCACCCTTTTCAAAAGACTGACCGTCCTCGGTCACATGCTAAACTTAGCTCAACGTTTTCGTAAGATGGAGGCGCACTACGTATTGGCTGACATACCGACTGAGCGTGTCGGACGCTGGTATCAGGACGACCGGCTCTTGCATATGTAACTGAGTAACTGAAAGTGTAGAGTAAACGATTTTGTTGTGCTCACAGCTACAACCCCCTAACAATGATGTCGTCCTTACATATCCTCATACAGGTTTTATGTGATACAAAAGGATTTAAGTGCCTAAAAGAGCAGCTGGTAATTGCGAAGGCGCCAGCCACAGTGAGCGTGTGTTCAAAGCAGGTTTTCAGCGCAGCTTTCTTGAGGACGTATTGGAGAGGATGAAGCAGGTCTATGAGACGATGTGCAGTTTTGCGTCAGTAAGGCAACCCGTGGGCAAATTGGCATACAGGACATTTTTTAACAAAAGTAACTATGACGCCGTACCTCTAGCGTCAACACGGAATAACGAGCAAAAGCCAAATCAAGAAATATGTATGCACAAATGTGTCAAGGTCAATCTTAATGATTTCGCGATAATTCATTGCTTATCTATCAGAAAATATTAACCTCTTCAGGTTTTTAGCAAGTAGGCTAGTGCACCTAAAGTGCGGTCATGACTGCCATGGATCAAGGGCATACTGGGTCAACATGCTGTCGACATGTGCATCCGACAATAACGTGCTGAGGTCGATAGTTCAACATGTGTCTCGTCGTAATACTGAACTAACTTCTGTGACAGAGTATATCAGCGGTTCTGTTGTTGCTTCTAGTTGGGTAGTTGCCACATTCGCATACCCGAACCACACGTACCTAATTTATGACGTAGCGGTTGGTACAAGGCACGTTGCGAGACATCTAGTGGCGCAGCGAGCGAAACGCAAAGTCATCTGGAAGCTTGACGGGATCATACTGGGCACATCTGTGCGCTCAAGTGCTGATGAGCACGAGCATGTATGGTTGTTCGCACTAGCAGATTCCTGAAACCTGCACTCACGCATATCGAAGTCGCAGGATGGTAATCACTGTCGAATGTCGAAAGCCTAGGTATGGTATGGTGGCGTATGGTGATGGTACCACCTGCATGCCTAGGTATGCGAAGTTTCATGCATAGTGTATCTTCTGCACTATTTTTATCGCCAGGGTTTGCATGGGAAGACCGCCGAAAATATTTTAAAAAGGAACAAGAGCTATGTGCGGGGCATTCCATGAGGTAAAATTTCGGTTTTCGTGCGAAGACCTCCTAAAAGAATGATCCCTCGAGTTCTTGGTTTAGCAAATATTGGACGGCATTAGAAATCTTGAGTGCAGTATGTTAGGCCCATGCAATCACAGCTTGACTGAGTGCAACCACGCACGCACGTCCTATGGCATGGTATCCGGGCGTTTGAAAAGGATTTTTTTGGCTATGCATCCTCCAATACGACATTGACGGCTCCTAGCAGAAAGCGTACTCGACTAGTTGCACACCCATAAACAGTATATGCAAATCGGAATGATAATCGTAAAGCCTATTAGAAGACCTGTACATTTCAACGTTCTGATAGGCTCAGAAGACAATGCATGAATTCCACTAATCAGTGAAACTAGAGTTTCTGTCTGTACGTCGTAAAGAAGTAAAGAAGCTAGGACGACTAGATGAGGAATTAACTTCATCAAAATGTTGTAATTTCATTGCAGACTTGAAATTGCGTCGCAATCGGTGTGGCCTCAAACCAAACCGAGAACCAGAACTAATCCAGAATAGTCGGAGATCAGTAAGTTGTGAAAGATTCTTGAGAAAACATCGATGAAAATGTGACGAACCACCAAAAGCCGAGCGTTATGGGTAGGAAGAAAATTCAGAGCGGTACTGTTCCTTGTCACGAGGCTTCCGGTAAGTCGCTTAGCAACATAAACGCAATTTAAAAATAAGTGAAATTCCTTCTACAGGTCGATCCAGTTAAGTGTGAGTACTGTGATACAAACATTGAAAGCGAATCCAGGTAAACCTCTGTTTCGACGGGTACGTCACGCTTACCGGAATGAATTCATGACAGGTCGGTTGTATCTCCCTGCGGAGACGCTTCCAAAAAGTTGGCGGTCGAATAACGTGCATGGTCGTTGGTGATGTTCGCGAGGGCCCTGGCGGCTAACGTCGGACTTGAATCCACGGAAAACTGCAAGCAAGCGAGCCATGTAATTGAGGTGGCTGCATACAATGTTAACGTTGCCTCCGTCCCGCTGTCGTAAACTTCTTCAACAAATAGCCAATGCTAAGAACAACTTAGTAAATCACAGCATGCAAGACAAGAACTACTCATAGGCATGCCATTCAAAGTTTACGGGAAGGCCAAACTTGCAGTCTTCTTGTTCCTGCGGCTACCTCACTATCAATGATTTTCTTCAGGGATTGCAAGATACGTCCTCGTCTTGACTAGTTACGTTGACTCCTTCCCCCTTACATACTTAGCTTTTTCAGGCATATTTTAAAGCGGCCAAGTGGGCTTCATGCATATTGTTGTCGTTTAGTAAGTGACTGACGTTGAACTAGCATCAAGTAATAGTCATTGTCATGTTCGCGACAGGAGTGATAGAGCGGTACTGTTGTTCCTGAAATGCGATCAACGGATTTTAGATAAAGACACTACCGAAAATCACACAACCGTTCTAACGAACCCATACGATCTGAACAAGAGAGTCACCACCAGTATGGCTCAAAATGCAGGGGTGTTTGGCAAACTTTGAGAGAAGTAGCCTCTGTTTTTCAAAACATTAGCTATGAAAGAAGTTAAAAAGACCGTACGAATAGCATCATGGGGATAACTTAACTTCAAAAAGGCGGCATTTCATGCTTTGATTGCGGGAAATACAGAGAGCATGCTATGCTTTGTGCATGCTTGCGTACCAGGCTCAAGCTTACTGAAGCGTGCAATGTGCAGGCCCAAAATGGCAACGCAAGTGTGCAGTCTTGCCCGCAACAACGAAATTTGGATGCGAAGCATGCGCGCAGGCTGGCATACTTGTTCAAACAAATGACAAGAATCACTTGGGTTTTAGGCCAGCCATGCACAGTTACGACGGTCGCTGTTGAATTAAAAGGGGGTGATGCGAAAGCACNGCGAGACATCTAGTGGCGCAGCGAGCGAAACGCAAAGTCATCTGGAAGCTTGACGGGATCATACTGGGCACATCTGTGCGCTCAAGTGCTGATGAGCACGAGCATGTATGGTTGTTCGCACTAGCAGATTCCTGAAACCTGCACTCACGCATATCGAAGTCGCAGGATGGTAATCACTGTCGAATGTCGAAAGCCTAGGTATGGTATGGTGGCGTATGGTGATGGTACCACCTGCATGCCTAGGTATGCGAAGTTTCATGCATAGTGTATCTTCTGCACTATTTTTATCGCCAGGGTTTGCATGGGAAGACCGCCGAAAATATTTTAAAAAGGAACAAGAGCTATGTGCGGGGCATTCCATGAGGTAAAATTTCGGTTTTCGTGCGAAGACCTCCTAAAAGAATGATCCCTCGAGTTCTTGGTTTAGCAAATATTGGACGGCATTAGAAATCTTGAGTGCAGTATGTTAGGCCCATGCAATCACAGCTTGACTGAGTGCAACCACGCACGCACGTCCTATGGCATGGTATCCGGGCGTTTGAAAAGGATTTTTTTGGCTATGCATCCTCCAATACGACATTGACGGCTCCTAGCAGAAAGCGTACTCGACTAGTTGCACACCCATAAACAGTATATGCAAATCGGAATGATAATCGTAAAGCCTATTAGAAGACCTGTACATTTCAACGTTCTGATAGGCTCAGAAGACAATGCATGAATTCCACTAATCAGTGAAACTAGAGTTTCTGTCTGTACGTCGTAAAGAAGTAAAGAAGCTAGGACGACTAGATGAGGAATTAACTTCATCAAAATGTTGTAATTTCATTGCAGACTTGAAATTGCGTCGCAATCGGTGTGGCCTCAAACCAAACCGAGAACCAGAACTAATCCAGAATAGTCGGAGATCAGTAAGTTGTGAAAGATTCTTGAGAAAACATCGATGAAAATGTGACGAACCACCAAAAGCCGAGCGTTATGGGTAGGAAGAAAATTCAGAGCGGTACTGTTCCTTGTCACGAGGCTTCCGGTAAGTCGCTTAGCAACATAAACGCAATTTAAAAATAAGTGAAATTCCTTCTACAGGTCGATCCAGTTAAGTGTGAGTACTGTGATACAAACATTGAAAGCGAATCCAGGTAAACCTCTGTTTCGACGGGTACGTCACGCTTACCGGAATGAATTCATGACAGGTCGGTTGTATCTCCCTGCGGAGACGCTTCCAAAAAGTTGGCGGTCGAATAACGTGCATGGTCGTTGGTGATGTTCGCGAGGGCCCTGGCGGCTAACGTCGGACTTGAATCCACGGAAAACTGCAAGCAAGCGAGCCATGTAATTGAGGTGGCTGCATACAATGTTAACGTTGCCTCCGTCCCGCTGTCGTAAACTTCTTCAACAAATAGCCAATGCTAAGAACAACTTAGTAAATCACAGCATGCAAGACAAGAACTACTCATAGGCATGCCATTCAAAGTTTACGGGAAGGCCAAACTTGCAGTCTTCTTGTTCCTGCGGCTACCTCACTATCAATGATTTTCTTCAGGGATTGCAAGATACGTCCTCGTCTTGACTAGTTACGTTGACTCCTTCCCCCTTACATACTTAGCTTTTTCAGGCATATTTTAAAGCGGCCAAGTGGGCTTCATGCATATTGTTGTCGTTTAGTAAGTGACTGACGTTGAACTAGCATCAAGTAATAGTCATTGTCATGTTCGCGACAGGAGTGATAGAGCGGTACTGTTGTTCCTGAAATGCGATCAACGGATTTTAGATAAAGACACTACCGAAAATCACACAACCGTTCTAACGAACCCATACGATCTGAACAAGAGAGTCACCACCAGTATGGCTCAAAATGCAGGGGTGTTTGGCAAACTTTGAGAGAAGTAGCCTCTGTTTTTCAAAACATTAGCTATGAAAGAAGTTAAAAAGACCGTACGAATAGCATCATGGGGATAACTTAACTTCAAAAAGGCGGCATTTCATGCTTTGATTGCGGGAAATACAGAGAGCATGCTATGCTTTGTGCATGCTTGCGTACCAGGCTCAAGCTTACTGAAGCGTGCAATGTGCAGGCCCAAAATGGCAACGCAAGTGTGCAGTCTTGCCCGCAACAACGAAATTTGGATGCGAAGCATGCGCGCAGGCTGGCATACTTGTTCAAACAAATGACAAGAATCACTTGGGTTTTAGGCCAGCCATGCACAGTTACGACGGTCGCTGTTGAATTAAAAGGGGGTGATGCGAAAGCACTCCAAAACTAAATGATGAAATGGAGTTTTGGGACTCTGTGACGTAAAGACCGCTTGATAAAAATGTAGGAAAACGTGCTTCCTGTTCAAGGGACAAGCACGCTTTAGGTGTCTATTACATGCGAATGTGTGTCATCGCTATCTTCAGTAAAGGTCCTTCACTATGGGACGGCGATCGACAGGCTTCACTCTTAGCAAAGCGCATACCGGTGGCGAGGACGTGTCATAAAGTACCATACTGCATGAATCACGACACTAGCTGTATAAGCAAGAATGACTAGCGGGTCTTGGATTTTATCTGAAGCAGCTTGGACTTACTCTGAAGCATGTAGCCCGGTTAAATGAAATATAATTACCTAGATTAAATGAAACATGTCTAAACCAAACTGACTTAGTTCAGGTTCCTGAACTGTCGATTGTTACCGAAAAACTTATGCCGTTGTGACTCCAACTGAGCTCTAGCATAGCGGAGCTCTGCTATCTCTCGGTGAAGGGCGTCGATGTCTTCTTCTGAGTAGTTCCAGATGGTTCGTGGTTGCCTCCCTTCAAAACGATCACCCATCAAGAGCCGAGTCTGTGACTTGTCAGATTGTTCAGCCTCATTATGCAATTCCCATAGCTGCCAACACTGTGCACGTACATGACCGTATTGCCCACATGAATAGCACTGTGTGTTAGGCCTAGGTTTGTCGTCAACAGAGTGCCGTGCGTAAGTGACGTTCAAGAAGGGAAATGAGCGGGTTACATGTGATGGTCTTGTTTGCTGGAATAAAGGGAGCGGTACTGGTGTCGTAGTCAAAAGCAGTTCAAATTGCGCTGCCTTTTGACGTGCTTCTTCAAAAGTCACGGGCTCAGCAGCTTTAACAAAGAAACTCAAAGGATTCGACATTCTGTCCAAGAATTCGTCAAGTAGACGTATTTTTACGGCATCATCGGATTGACCGGACATAGCTGCATGAACAACAAATGATAACCGGTCAGCAAACAGCGACACCTTTTCGCTAGGTTTTTGACGGCATGAAGCTAAAGCATGACGGGCGACTTGACGCATCTGTGGGCTCTCATAAATTTGTTTAAGCTTGTTTTAAGCA
>JNEY01000272.1:132056-145873 GCA_020875895.1 Aphelenchus avenae
AAGCCTCACTTCTACCTGAGCGAGCTTCTCTAAGCCACGCTTCTACTGAGCGGGCTACGCGGCTAACAAGCCAACACGACACGGCACGCAAAGGCACACGAAAGGGAATTCGGGGTCACCAGTAAAAGTACTCCGTGTTCTGCCCTAACTGTGCCCTACGAATGTCTCTACTGGACAAGCACTTTATTAAGCGCGACGGTTATCCAACAACAGTATGCCTCTTGCAACTGTGTCCCAGGTACGCGCACGAATGAACAACGTCCTCTTGACGTCTCCCGGCCGCGACTGCCACTGGTTCGAACCCTGAAACCATTGCATGATTGGCTTATAAAGGTTCAGGCTACAAGGCTATCACAAAGTAAAGACGGAACTACGTCTCCTAAAGACGCATGCTCTCTATAGGTTACTTCCGGATGAACGGCCTTCAACGGTCCGGTCCGCGTCGGATTCTCGGGCGTTTCCCGTCAACGAAACCGAAAGTGGTCGCCATAACGTCGGCGAACGGTCTCCCTTCCGCGACCGCGATCAAGGTTGTGGTCGCTGCAGAGTTGCAGCGCCCGACGTAACACGTTGAGCTAAGTGCACTTTTAACGTTCTCTTACAGTATCGGACGAAAATACTGCACACGAAGCGAGTTACGCGTGCTTTTGCTGTACTTACATCTCTTTTGCATAGTTTCCGCTTGGCATTCAGCGAGTCTCGGCAGAGGAATAAGACGCATGTGGCTTTGAAAAGGTATACCTTGACTTCGACACTCTGCTCCGTTCCATTTTCCGTACTGTCTTCTCACGAAATACCAGGGCTTTATTGTAGTTTTTTTCAATATTTTCGAATTCGAAACCAAACAGCATCCAAAATATGAAACACCCGTGGTTCCAACTGAAATACAGCAGTACGGAGCGTGAGGTCATGGTCGATTAAAAATTGCCCTTGCGTTGTAGTACGAACAGTCCGGCTGAAGCCGAAAAATGGATAATTCCACCGGACGAACTGGAGACCAGTTTGATCATGCTGGGACATGGGCATTTCTCGACGGTCTTCAAGGGAACCTTAAAGTCAAACGATCGCAGGCCAACGGCATGACGTCAGCAGATCTAATTGCGGTCGCGGTGAAGGTTGCGAATGAGGGCCCGAATACGGCGAGGTAGCGAGCTTGAAAGAGGAATGATGAAAGGTCTTAGTAGTATTTTCTAGCGAGGACATATGGCGCGAGATTCAGCGGCACAAGGAGCTTCGCTCGCACACCCACGTCGTGACGATGCTGGGATATGTAGCGACGGATGCCAGACGTCCGCTACTCGTCTTTGAGTACTGCTCCAAAGGCGACCTACGGAAGTGGCTGAAGGACAATCGACGCCTCTCCGAAAGCAGCAGCTTCGACTGGACAGGCTACATGCGTCAACAGATGTCAGCGGCCTGGCAAGTGTCGGACGGCATGGTAAATAATGGCTGATCGCGCTTCATGCTAAACATCGTGAGCCCTTCCGTAGTACGGGCCCGTACTGGTACGGTACGGCGGAAGGCAGTACTCACGCCTCTGGCCTAGCACTTGCCGTCCAGGAAGCCGGACAAGTTTAGAACGTTCCACCAAAAAAATCGCTTAAACTGGGTCCTGTTAGTAATAGTTCCTGCATATTCCTTCGCATTTTGTCGTTTTATAAAGCGGTTTGTATGACGCCAAACTGAATTCCATACGTAGGGCGTAAGTGCGGTCCAGCGTACAGTACGGCCTTCACTTCAGGCCTATGTCAGCACGATGAACATCATGCACAAGGATCTTGCTGCCCGCAACGTTCTGCTCACAGATGGCTTCGTCGCTAAGGTAGCTGAAAAAGCACCTTGTTGAATAATACAATCTTCCGTAGGTCGCTGACTTTGGCCTTGCGCGGAGCTCCGAGGACAATGTCTACCCGAGCAAGAACTTCGGTCGTCTGCCAGTCAAGAGGATGGCACCTGAATCACTGAAACACGGCACATTTAGTCTTCCGTCTGACGTGTACGTGTTAGTAAGACAAAATGAAAGCGTATGCTAACTTAGATGGACATTCGGACTGTTGTTGTACGAAATATTTTCCTCCGGCGAAGAGCCCTTCGACGGCGTCGAACCGGATGCGCTTCTGGCAGCACTCGGCGAAGGCCACCGACCAGAACAACCTGCTCGATGCCCAAATTAAATGCACGTGATTTTTAAGACCAGCCTTCGTTATATTGGTAGACTTAGGTACGATGTAATGCAGAACTGCCTGTCCGCAAAGCCGGAGCTGAGGCCGACCTTCGACGAACTTCGCGCTCAACTAGCTACGTTCCTCGAGAAGTCAGCCGTGCAGTACGGCTACCTCAGCTTGGCGCGCACGACGTACCTGACCCTATTCAGGCTGAAAATCTCCGTAGTTATGATTGGTAAACTCACGTTCATAACTATGCACATTGCGGCTATGCCGCTGACATACACAAAGCAACGTGCATAATTCGTTCAAAAATTTCATGAGTATGATGTGTGGTATACTAGATTCATATAATGTTGACGAAAATGATGGCACTGCTATGTAATGCATATTGCGGAAGCGATAAACGCACAGTATGTACTGTTTGTGCCATACCGCCTAGCGATGCAGGACGCATAATTGGCGGTCCTGCAGTAACACCTCCCTTCGAGCAAAGGTATCTTTTTTCAGTAAGCTCGCGCCTGCCCGGGGTTTCCGAAATTCAAAATTTCCTAAAAAAACGCAAAAACATAGAAAATAGAAGAAATAACATTAAAAACCAGTTTGAAAAAGGCAATAAAAACAGATTGCTGCATTAGTGGAAAAGAATCGACATCGAGAAAGAATTACTGCCAGAGTACTTTAGTGGCTAGCAAAATGACAGCAAAACCTACAGCATCTGTCGAGACGTGACCTCGACAACCTACCGACGGTGAATCGTGTTGTTTCCGGTGTTATCTCATGCAACACGCACATTCTCCCGCTGCGCATTATCGAATCAGCGACCATAAACGCGAGCACCGACAAGGAGCTGGCAATGAGAGAGAAAGAGAGTAAGTTTTGCGCATACTAGAAACCTTGAAAGCTTGACAACGTTGAGTTGGCAGGAGCCGTCATCCTCGCTGTCGACGGACGCATCAAAGAGTACGACGATAAGTTGGCTAATCGGATCTTATGGGTCCTCAAGAGGCTGCATCATTCAAGAGTCAATACTTTGCATATCTTTGCTAACCTTCCGCAATTATTCCGCAAGTGTTTTTTTGCCAAATGGAAGTGTACTAAGGGAGTGGCTAGCGCCTGTGACCCGGCCACGCCCCACCACTGCCCTTTTTGTGATCCGCCGCTCCCGTCCCCCCAACCAGTCCCACACAGTTGATAGTTTTGCCTTTCACTTGCGGTCGTGTCCTGAGAAAGCGCCCAATAAAAGTAAAGGCACGCAGAGTCGTCACCACTTGCGCTTAAACGTAGACTGAGTCGCTAGACGCCAGTCTTACTAGAGAAGGCGTCGACAGGGGAACATACCAAATGTGATAAAATGAGTCAGCAGTGTAAAGATAACATGGAAAAACGCACGGCAAACATGTGCAACGGGCCTCTAAGCCGAGGTCTGGCCAGGGCCCGGGGCGGGCGGGGCCTAAAGACCCGGTAAAAGGCCCGTTCCCGCAAGTGTCCGAAAAGTGTCTTTGGTCCCGGACGGGAGTCATTTGCAGCGGCCGCCGGCTAAGCGACGCTTCAAGGGACAGTCTCAATAAGGGACAACACGGATAACGTGCGTGAGGTGAAACTTCATAACAGAGCACTTTTTACCTTAGGATTTTACGTCAGATGAGGGCGTCTTTAGCTTTGCGCTATGGTTACTAAGCTTAACGTTTTAATGCTCACGAAATTTGCAATCTTAAGGCTACGCTTAATGCGCGAATCCTAGGCCACGAATGTTGCTCAGCCGATCGAGGCTCTCATTTTTTCGTGATTTTAAGTCTAATCTTAAATTGCATTGTTCCTGAGCAAGGCGCAAGTCAAGCATCAATAGATTCTGTTCTTTTCTATGGTCCTAATTACGGACGAGTCTAAGAGCTGCGTAAAAAAGTTACGCAGACGATTAAGTTGACAATTTTTTTTGGTTGACGCTTTTCCTAGCTGACGTTTTCCAGTCGACTTTTACTGTTCCATTGCTCGTGCGTGCTGCAGTTCTCCAACGGCTACATATTCGTGGACGGCGGACGCTTCAAAGCGCTAATTTCATCTTTCCGAGCACTGAATGAGCTGAAGATAAGCAACTGCATTGGCGGGCGAACGATCGTAACGAACGGCCTGCTTGGTCTGCTTGCTAGAAAGGGCACAAAACTAAATGCGAACCAATGTTCCTTAGGTCCATCCTGCCATGCCGCGTGAGCGACGATGCTGTGCTCGACTGCCTATTCAACCTAAAACATCCCGCCAAGCAGCGCTATTTGTGGCTCTACCGAATGAATGCATCTCGGCAGTTTCTCTTCAACTTTATCCTGGTATGCGCAAACATGCTTAGTATGGGATTTGGTATTAAGGATAGTTTAGCATCCAGCGATCTCGGTTTCCTTGCCTTGTCCACCCAGTTTGCGTTCCTCCACTAAACCTTTATTATTCATTATGTCGGCGAATGGTGCGAGAAGTGCATTCATGATCGGGAATACCAAATTTTTACCGGGATTTTCGCCGTTGCTGTCATCAGTCAAATATCTTTAGCACATGCACGCCGCAGCGAATATCGAAAGCATCACATTCGCGGTTCGTAAGACGACGCTTCGTTCTCAGGACTTGCGCCATTACGCTGACGGCGTATACCGCGCGACATTTGACGACGGGAAGGAGGTCGATATTCTGGACTTCGCAGAGGAGAAATTCTGTGCCCGCTTGTCGTTCAACGCCATTGACGGCACAATGAGACATATTCGCTGCACAACGGTGAAGGAGGACTTTGCCAACATTGAAAAGTGCGGCTGAAGTCTTTTATGTTTTGCAGCAATAAACTTAGTTTTATGCGTAGTCATATCCCCTCGAAACTAGGACTATCCTCCACCAACCTGGGCACCTGCCTTCAAGTCGAAACCCAGGCCGGGTAAATAACGGAAATGCCTTGAGTTCACTTGAGGTCAGAATTTTGCCCTTCCATGGATTGCGAATCACGCATTTCACTTAGAGAGCCTGCCGGGGATGTGGCGCTTACGGAGTGATTTTAAGAGTTGCTTAGAAAAGAAATTAATTAAAAATTAGACCAATGTTTGCTACTATTTGTACCCCCTATATTCTTCCCCATAAATTAATAGCTAGCCTGGGGGCCTGTACACTTTCAATATAAGGCCTTATTTGCATAGATTTTGACAAAGCAAGTGTTGTTGAAGAATATGTTTTACAAACTCCGTACATTTGTAAGCTATAGGGGCTCTAAATTAATTAGTATATCCAAATTATGTCATTAAGCTGTATTATTTTCACGAAGTTAAACCAAATTTTGATGAATTTTGGTCTATTTTGGACCATGTTGACCAAAATTTTCCACTGCGGGTCTAGCCGGATCCGGAGGATACGGACTGCCCTGACCCGCCTGCGCATGATTGACGGTGCCCGAAAGCACTCGGGGCGAAACTCCTAGGAACATTCCAGCGCAACCGCCGCTGTTAAGGCCTTCAGAGCTAGACTGAGAATCAGCATTGACTAGGTAGTGCCGATCGTGCGCAGCTAGGCGCTGCTTACGCATGGATGCATGGTACTTTATTTGCTTTGTAGCTGCAACATTCGATTAAGGTAGTGTAAAGCCAATCTCTGGAGACTAGCACTTCCACTGATTCTTAGAGTTGTCGGCGCCGGTGAGCACGATGACGAGTCCGGACACGCGCCTTGTCTCGCATGCCAGGTAGTGCCGTTGTTTCAGCTCCTTAGAGTAGACCTTGTCCTCCGCGCAGCGACCGGTCACCCACAGATAAGGCTCCGGGATGGGCCCGTCAAAGGGTGCGGATCCGTCCACCACCTTGCCTTCAACGAAGAAGTCGCCTTGGTCGTCGGTGTCCGTCTCCCATCGGTTAGAGTCCCTGAATTCGAAAAGTGTGCACAGGTATGAAATTAAAAAAAGAACTCACTCGGCTGCGTCGTCAGAGAATTGGTCTTCCTCCCACAGTGCCACGTGTCCTCCCACCGGGGGACGCCCGTCCGGGCATTGGACGGTACCGCTCGCGCTCATGAAGTAACCCCAGAGGGGCTTGAGTGGCTTTCCATGGCAGCTTGCGAAAAGCAAGACAGCAAAGACACGCATTGCGCACGCGTTCGACATCTTCAAAACCTCGTGAAAAAAGCACGAAGAAGACGCTTTCTACGCTTATTTGTACGTTGTCAAAGGCAATCTCGTACACTCTCGTGATTGCCGGCTCACCTTATGTCAGGAACACGATGCTAATCTCGTCAACGCAGCCAATTTTCAATCACTATGCCATTACGGCCTGTCAGGATCCAGCATTTTGTGAAAGCAGCTTGCAAAGGTCATCGCGGCAAGCACATATAAACGGCACATTTTCACCAGCTTCAGCTTCCCGTAAAGAAGCCACATGACTTTTCTCGCTTGGTGTACCTCGTGATCCCACTCACAACGAATTTCGCACCTTCCCTGGCTGCCGGGCCTCTTGTGTCACAAACACAATGATAATCGCGTCAAGGTGGCTAGTTTCCGTTCAAAATGCCATTATGGTTCGTCAAAGTCAACATTCACGTCCGAGGGATGGGTGTCAGCATGTTTGTTACGCCTTCAGCTAAGATTGCATCAGCTTCAGGCCTGCATGGAATGAGAATTCAAGGTTGGAAAACTTCTGTATCAAGGAACGATTCTACTTAAAATCAACTGGCTGATTAGGAAACCGGCAGAGTAAACAACCTAGCACTTTAAAAGTACAAAATAATAGTCGCCACCTTCCTTTAAGTTATGCACGGATTTAGCACGTCTAATTCTTCGAATCCATTCTTCGCAGTAAAGCGCTTGTTCTGCTGGAGAGCCAAGTTGACTAAGACCTAGCGAGGGACAATAACTACAAAAACAAGTAGAGACCTACTAGTAAGTTAGCGGACTTGCGGAAAAGATTTAACAACACGAACCACCAGTGTGCGATGTGCTGTTTTAACACCGAAATGGAAACGTCTTAACAACATGGGGAAGAAAACTTACTCGGACTCATTGCTGAGCATGGCTTAAGGCAAAGATAACAAAGTGGCGACTTCTGGAATTAAGTTATTACAGGACTTTATTGCTAGATAGAAACTTGTACAGTGAAATTGTCAAGGTGGGTCCTTTTCCGCATATTCCGGCGGTGGATCGTCATTAAATACAGTCGAATTTCCCGGCGTGCTTGCGAAAGAATCAGTAATCAGTAATGAATCAGTAATGCCTGAAGGTATGTTTTACAACCAAAATTATGGCGTCATACAAAGCATGTGCAAGAAAACACGGCAGAAAATCTAATCGCGGCTTGAGACGAAGGCAACAGATAGATTTTCGGGATTAAGATATTACAGCATTCAACAGCTATTTTATTAGTTTTACAATGCAATATCATAACGGTAGGATCCTTTTTCTGTATAAGGCGGCGGGGGATCTTCATTCGTTGGTACTGGATTCAGTGGTGCGCTTCCGATGAAGAGCGGCACCTCGCCAATGACGCGTTTCCCGGTGCTGGTGACCAGAACGACCTAAACGTACAAGTTAATTATACCCGTTTTTTTCTTCTTCGACTCCAAACCTTCACATGATGTCGGAGTCGGATGTATGCGCTCTTGAAGCTCTTGCTGCAATCGGGGACGATGAAGGGCACTTGATGCTCACCCACCGACTTCGAAGGCACCCAAAGAGGCTGATGGAAAGTGGCGAGAGTCGTCAGCTCTTCCTTGATCCGTCGCCCGGTGAAGTGGCCGTGCGGGTCGAGCCTCGCGCGAGCGTTTGAGAAGGCAACGAACTCTACGCGTTCGATTAGCATTAGCTCGACTCGGGCGACGTCTCGCCTCGAGAAATTCGAAACAATCAGGGTCAGCGGGACGTGTTCGCCACCGATGAATTCTCCTCTCGGAAATGTCATCTGAAAATAAGTGTCTGAGAGTGTTAATCGAGTAGTTCGAAGTCTGGCGAAGTATCCTGCACGAATCCGGCTTTATGTTCACCCAAAAGACGCCATTGTTAGGTAGGCCAAATGCTTCTGTGTGGAGAAGGTTTGGTGTTACGCCTGTGTCACGAAATATAACATGCGAAACTGTTTACGTGTCGATACAGAAAGAGAGCAGAAAGTGATTTGCATAAAAGCCTGTGTTTTGTCAGCTGATCTGGTTGCTTTTTCGGTTTCAGGCTGATACTTTGTCCGACCACCCGCTTGCACTAACGTTCGAAGCCTTGGGAACAATTGATCGCCTCTTGCTACTGGGTCGAGAAAAGAACAAAGGCCTCACCGATGAACTGATGTGACCGTTCTTCGACGCATTCTCCTCGTTTATTGTAACTAGTTCCTGACGTCTAATGCGATGATAAGAAATGAAGCTCGCTGGCCTAACGGTGAAGACCGCAGAAGTTTTCTTGACGGACTTAAACAGGCCGCCCTTGCGTTCAATGGTGGCCTCGCAGAAATAACGTATGGATCCGTGAGTGCCTAAGACCCGTCGTATTAGAAAAGAGTGCAATTTGACGCTTGCCTTCGAATGACGGCGGAAGCATTGGGGGTAGACCGAAGGTAAACGGAATTTGTCGCAGCGGGCCATCGTTCGCTTGCTTTTCAGTTCGTGACCACAGCACAAGGTTCAAGTCCAAATACTTCTGTTTTGCCTTGTAGGTGATCCACTCCACCGATGAGCACGTATCACCGGTCCTAAACCAGCGTATCTAAGGTGGGTCACTTTTCACCAGGTCGCGTAAGCCTCAGCTTAAGAAACAAAGTAGTCGAAGAGGTCAGAGCTTGAGCACCGTCTGTGAAGTGTGCTAAAAAGTGGAACGTAATCATTTTGGCTTTGCCCTCAAAAGAAACAATTTGTCAAAATAAATTTGTTCTTTTATACGCAGAGTCAAGGACGTAGCTAGGACCCTCGGGAGGGGAGGGGCGAATAAGAGGGGGGGGGGGACTCTTGCCTATTTTTTTTTCGGCGCCGGTCTTCGGCCGACACCGAAATGCCTTGGTCCCCTCTTTGGTGTGGAGTGTCTGGTTTTGGCTATTTTAGTGGCTTTAAACATTGATATAGGTGCTTATTAACACTAGTACGCCCGCCGCAGGCGCCACCAAAGAGATTTTAGGAGCGATTTCAGGAGTCATATAATAGAAAACTTCTATGAAAATTTGATTTACCTTGGTCTCCCCGAGCTACGTCTATGCGCAGAATACGTTCGTACATACCATGACTTCGCTTTAACCAACGTCGCATCCGTCCATTTGACTCTTTCGATGCCTGTCGCTTGCAGGACTACACTGTTAGCGTTTGCTAACTTGTTCTCGGGCACGAATACAAAGCCTTCGACTTCGTCTCCAGACGCATACATGGCGGAGGGTGATTTCAGACGAATTTCAAAAGCATTCATTTTGAACATGGCACTATCCAACAGGCGCGAATAAGAATCAGCAAAGCAAGCCAAAGAACGTTTGGAAGAGGACTAAAGTTGTTCGACGCGATATCTTCTTCTTTTTATTGGCCTGACATCAAAGTATTTTGATTTCTCGTACTCTCGTGACGCATCATAAGCCGGAAAAGCCCTTATCACCGATGCCAACGCTCGGCTGACGTAGCATCTGCCCCAAGAACAGTCATTGCTTGCGAACGGTCCGCGTGCACACTGCGTAGAAGCTGTGACGATGCTTGACGGAACAAACGGTCAAAAGCGTAACACGAATAACTTGGTCGAGGCGCTAGGAGAGACATCCGTAAAGGCAACTCTTTGCTGCTTGATATAGTTCTGGACGCAATTAAGCGAAATCGATTTATTTGGCGTCCTTTATCACAAGAATCAAACTGAACTAACCTGTTCACAAGTGCATGGAGAACTGGACCATCTCGTAGGTTTTCATCCACTTCACGTGTCTTAAGCGCCACTGTACGGCTTGTGACTGGAATGGCGTGACTCGACCCAAACTAAGCATAGCTCGGTACGCACAGTGAACCCTTGTTCTTCTTCGAGCTTGACATTAAGCGGGTCAACCCGGCGAAAAAAATAAGAGCAAAACTGATGAAAACTGTTGGCGACGAAGAGTGACAATTCCATTCTCCCGAGGGTCTCGCGGAGGCTAACCCTCTTGTCGACGGAGACCATCAGCTTCGAGGAAGCACACCGTTCCGAAGCGTTCAGGCTATAAAAGGTCGTTGCGGTACGGCCACAGCTCCGGCCTCTAGGCTGTTCACTTCGACGTCTGGCATCGAACCGGTGGTATTCTTTAGCAGGAGATTACACACGCGTTCTCTGCCCTAAGAATTCACGCGCAGTGAGTGAGCGGGGATTGAGCTAGAGTCTGAGCGTATAATTAACACTTGCTTCTCCGTAGTCTATAGTAAGTGTGACACAAACTTGTGCTCTGAATTGCGACAAGCCATCCTATTTCGGATGAAGACAGTTGTTAAAAGATCTGGAAAGCTGAAGGTTCGGAACCCGAGTCGGAACTAATAAAAGCTGAACATTAACAGCTTTTTCTCGAGCAGTGATAATCAGCTGTGGTAGTTTTTTATGTCGTACATGAAGCCAAGCCCTGAAACTGATGCCAACAAAAGAAAATCAATTCCTGACGAGAATCGTGAGCATTTAGCTCATAAATTAACGCTATTTATTTGCAGGACCTCTTTTTTAGTAGAGACTGTGAATTTAACCGAGCAACAAGGCGACGGGCTGTGGACGGCTGCATGCTGAGCGCTCCGAAAGAATGTAGTTTGTAGTCTCTCGCTGGCGAGTAAGTGTGGCTGACGTCAGCTTGGCTAGAGCGCGTCAGCACTGACCGCTGCGCCCGGTAAAATTTTTGCACAACTGCTGAGTTCAAACCGAGTTTGTAATTTTCCGTTGTTCAGTTTTGCATTTTGAATAAATCTCAGCGTTTATTCGGCGGTACTGCGACAAAAATACCCTCGTGTACTCTTTTCTTTGGTTATTTGGTCTCCTGACGTCGGTGATGAGAGGAAAAAAACGTACCGATATGTGTCCTATGCTGACCATACGTCAGTGGTAGTAGCAGCTTCATTTTAGCCAACTACAATGAGATGTCTTCTCGTTCTCTTCGGTCTTCGTGTCTCTCTAGTTGCCTCGGTGGACTTCACTAATGCACCGGAAGAGGTCAAGGCTTACGGCGCTACACTAGTCGCTCGTAAAATGGAAATGGAGGAAGAGGACGACTGGCTGGAGCAAGTCATGTGCAGCTTCACGTGGAACACCATCGGCGTGGAAGCTGCTGACGGCTCGTTCGTGCCCATGTTTCCGCAGCAATGCTTTGCCTACGGCAGGAACATCACAAAGAGCTTTTCGGCATCGGCTGATTATCAGACGAGTCTCAGTGTTAAGGTAAGATCCCTTAGCAGGGGCCAGTCATCATTAGACCTTCTAAAAAAACCTGCTACTTATGCATATTTGTTTGTGCCCCTTGCCTAGTTTCCCTAGCAAGACCTCTGGGTACCAGATGCATTCGGGGATCCAGGATTCGCTAATGCGGAAATGATCTAGGTGCTAAACGCACATAACCACTTTTCTGAGGCGTGCTTGAACATTTTTTTCTTGCAATGTTTATTTCGAATCTCAGTCCGAAACAGAAATCTAAAAACCGTAGACCGATCGCCTCGATTTGGTAATTTGCATGGACTACGCTAGCGGTCTACCTAGAATCTACTTCAAGCGCGTAAGCTCGACAGGACCGATCCTAAAATATGAGTCAAGTACAAGTCCACTCTTGATCCCGTAGCATTCGCAATGGCCATTGTAGAATCGTGCCTTTTTTTAACTAACCTAGGTCTTTCGACAAGTTTTTGATCGACGTTAAAATAGTGAATCTTTAGATTTACGCCGGCGATCGACCCCTCGCGAAGAACAACCGTCTCCTAGAAGAGCTACGTATGTACGACCTGGCGCCGAAGGGAATAAATCGTTTCAACGTCACGCTGCTCATCGACATTAACGACTGCGTTCACGTGACGGTGGCGGACGTCGTCAGCGGGCGAAGCCTGTACCAAGTCATTGACGGCTATCAAAAGACGTTCAGTGAGGAAAAGAAGAGCCTGCGGCGCGATGCCAGGGAACACGCCGAAAATGACGATGCGCTAAGGAAGGAACGGCATCTTGTTCTCGAACTTCCTCCTTCCAGTGACGTCAGTTATCTTGTGACTTGATGCGAGTCCTGCTTACTATGCCTGCGATAAATTCGATTATTATTAACCTGTAGCATTGAAGGAATCTGGACCCTAATGGTTTTTTTTACGAGACGACGATCACAGGGCCATATTTAGGGCCCCGGGCCGCCCCTGAATATGGTCCCAGACGAACAACCATAACAAGAAAGAGTAAAATCCAGAGTGGTCAGTATTCGGAACCGCCCCCCTCCCGCCCGCCTTCCCACTCAATTTTGGGGAGGTCCTACCTTCGGTATCACACCATTTCGTCGGTATTCACCCTCCGTCTTTGGTTTCGCCCCACCTAAATTTAAATCTTTGTTTTCCGCATTTTTTCGGTTCAATACAAATTAAAACCATTAATTTTCACGTAAATAACGTTCACAACCGTACACTACGGACTTGCGGTGAAAAACAGCTCGGCATTTCCCGAAATCTGGGGGTAACGAATGTACTGGGGCCAATGGTTTGACGTAGGGGATTCTGAATCCTTACCTCCAAAGCCTCTGTTTCCTTGCGGATTTTCCTCATCCCCCTCCACAGTATGGACGCATCGAAAATCCTAGGCATCCTGCTTGACGTCAAAATGGCCAAGTAAGAGACGAGTAAGACAGTATTTCGCATTGGTGTTCGGGACAGGCCGTGAGGAACGGTACTGTTCCCGTTTCGCGTGCCCGTTTTTCACGGGCACGGGGAACGGCACGGGGGGGGGGGGGGTCCAGGAACGGCTGCCGTTCTTGGACCCGTTTTTTAGCTAAAAATTGCGCCCCTTTCGGGGTGTATCCTAAGGGGGAACCTTTGGTGAAGACAAAATTCGCAAAAGTATGCGTATTTTGTACAAATTTTTAACTTTTTTTCTGTTAAATTTTCCATTATTTGTTCTTTTCTACTGCTGAAACCACAATACCTTAATGAATGCTCTGGCGAACTTGTTCTATGAAAATATGGCTTTTTGGGCGAATTTTTGGTTTGGAGAACGGGCTCGGGTAACTTGCCGTTTTTTTGGCACGGGAACGGGGAACGGCACGGGAGGGTCAGCACGGGAACGGGGAGCGGCACGGGGGGGGTCAGCACGGGAACGGTGAGCGGCACGGGTGGGGTCTTACCGAACACTATTTCGCATGCGCCAGCCTAAGGGATTTTGCGATGGCTAGATTTTATTTAAAGAAGTTTTAATGCAGCCTTCGTCAAAGATCATTCGGCACCATAATAGCAGTGGCCCGGGCGGCAGCAGCGTTCCAGCGGTCCACAGATGCGACGATCCTTGGATATGAAGTAGCACTGGAAGTCGTTCCGGCAGCGATAAGGACCTAAAGCAGGAACTGCAAATGTCGACAGTTTTCACAGAGTTCAAAACTGCCACTAAAGTGTACGCGTTGTTGTAAGTAAAGACTGAATCATATAGCCGGAGGCGTATGATCAGTTCCGCCCCCAATGCGGAAGGACGGCACGGCAGGTCCCTAGCCCAGGCGATGCGGGAGGGGGGGGGGG
>JNEY01000273.1:44672-56035 GCA_020875895.1 Aphelenchus avenae
TCTGACCTTTTCCATGTATTTTTAACGGTTTTCTCGCACAAGTTGTGCCTTACATCCTTTTATCCACGCGCTATCGGTCAAAGCTGAACAGGCTTGTGATTTTACAGCATTTTATCGGTCCATTTATCCATTCCATTTATCGGTCTTAGGATCGCCCTCTGTTCAAAGTGATTATTTACGTCAAGTACAAAATTAGTGCCAGAGAACGGTGCGCTTCTATTAGAAGGTGCGCCTCTATTAGAAGATGCGCCTTTATTTTTGCACACCGCGGAAAACTGCGCCTCTATTAGAAGATGCGCCTCTATTAGAAGTGCGCCTCTATTAGAAGAATTACGGTATCTATTTAAAATTGGCATTTTACAGTCTTTTACTCAATTAGCATTTACTCAATTGACGGTTTACCTCATAAAGAATGATGGCAGCTACTTCGGGTCATGGAGCCAGCGTAAATGTGCATAAAAACCTGAGAAGAGAGAAAAAGTAGTTCTTCGAATGCAAAGAGAATACAATTAGCCCGTGTCCGAAGACTTCACTTCAAGGCAATGGCGTAGCTAGGGGCGGGGGGGGGGGCTTAGTAAAAACCAAAAATCGGTCTGGCGGCGCATGCGGCGGGCTATTTAAGTCACAAAACTCTAAAATGACAGTTTGAATCCAATCGAAGTTCAAAGTTCCAAAGAATTTTTGCAATACATAGTCCAAAGAACGCTCGGGAGGCGCCTGCGGCGGGCTGTATTCAGTCCAAATGCTCCAAAATCGCAGTTTAAACGCCAAAATCGGACACTTCCGAAAAGTACCGAAGGGGGACAAAGGCATTTTTTCGGCGCCGGCCGAAGGCCGGCGCCGAAAAAATATATAGGGGTCCGCCCTTAGGGTGCCCCCCCCCCTCCCGAGGGTTCCTAGCTACGCCACTGCTTCAAGGCAACCTTATCTTATAGTCAAAAAACTAACTGGACAAAGTTGCCAACCGTTTACGTTCGAAAAAGATACGCTGTGTAAGCACAGAACTTTAGCAGCGTAGATCTCTGACACATTAAGGCGCTGGCTGTATTTTTTCGGTGCGGATAAATGCTTTTAGTGTGACTGCAACGTCGCAGCACGTAGCCCTGGTGCCATTATGTGGATTAAGTAAGATGTACTCCGGACCGTCGGACTGCGACTGTACGTGGCTACGGTCTTGGCTTAGCCGTACTGTGGCAGTTACTTCACACTGTTTGAGACTGTTCACTGGCAGGATTTAATGGCCTGTGAATCCGCAACCCGGCTACATCATTACGTCGGTCTCTTTTTCGACGTTTTCGGCTGGGTTCGATGTGCTTTCGAGGCATAGAGGTGTCATTTATGATTATGGGACCTCATTTCTGTTGGTTGTAGCGCCTTTGAGTCACCTGATGAAAATTCTATGCTAATTTGCATCGAAAAAAAGCATTCTGCTAGGCCGTTTTTACCTGACCTTCACAATGGTCACTGTGTATATCAGATTGGTCGGTTACGAGGGGTAGTTTAATGAGAGTTGATACAAGGCAATCGGTCCCTTAAAAGCAAAGTCTCCGCCATGTAGCGTTGTGATAAGGCCCAGACTAATACGCCTGTGATTCCTCTAGAAAGAAGCAGAGATATTTTAGCTTACAGGGCGTAATCAGAAGATCCTAGGTGGGCATGAAACACATAGAGCGGTTTTGAAGACCTTCCGGAGAAAACCTGCGTACCTGCTGATATGTCGCGCAAGATGCTGAAGATGCGAGCTCGGTATGCAGAGCTGTTCAGGATGGTGCATCGCATTCCACGGTGTGCATAAATAATTATTAAAAATTCCTTGGCTTAATTTCGTTTAGGCCCCGTCGTGCTAGCTCTGCTTGTTACGACAGCATTGTGGTCATGGTAAGCAAAACCTGCAAAAATTGTCTCTCTGTTTTCTAGCCTCTTCGCTAGATTCTACGCATTCGCGGACGAGCAACACGCAACACGGTTGCTTAAGGCATAAACTAACGGCGTGTTTACACGGCTGCAGAAGGGCAAATCGCTTGCGTTCTTAATTACGAAAATAACCGTAAAGCGCTTTAAAAGCCATGGACGGATAGGGAAAACTATCCAGTCAAGAAAGCCGTATTTGTGGCCGTGCACCGTTGCATACAGCCAGTGAGCAAGTGAGCATTTCACCGTCTCTAATAAGGAGTGTTCGATACTGACCTCAGTTTATCGGGTGCGCAATCATCGCGCAGCGGGCCGACTGCCTCCGCGTTCGCAGCGCCTCAAAAGGGTGAATAAAGGCTTTGGTAATGGGTCAAGCAGCATCGAAAAACCTTTCTGCGCTCGCAGAACGTTGACAAGTGAAAATCATGCCGCAGTCGAAAATATGAGATATGTCGCTAGCTCTAGTGTGCAGTAAAATTAATGTAAAAGAACCTGCCTGCTGCACTCGAAAACTGGTAGTTCTTCAAAAAAGCCCATGGGTCTTAAGCCAAATAGTCACGCATTCACAGATCAGACCACATATCATAAAACCTCATCATTCCAAGCAGACGCCATTCGCGACGAAACGAGCAAACAATAATTATTGGGATTTTTGAGTCACTGCTCGGTTGAGCCACTTACATGTCAGCACTAGTGATCAATGACCAACCGTGGTAGCTAAGAGCCTGGCTGCGGAAATGCTCGTTGTACGGAAGTAGAGCGCAACACTTGTATCGACTTTGCTACGCCGAAGTCGAAACCTTCATTCAGGCCAAGAATAGGGCTCACTTCCAAAAGGCAAAAAAGGAAGCTAGCAGACGAGAACCACCACATTCGCGGCAGCGCACCTCACTTTCAGTAGTGTCAACGTGCGCGCTTGTCCGCTGCGGGTGAGAAGAGTTCGCAACTGAACCCGTTTATCGGATGCGCAAGTCTTTTCGTGTGCTAGTTGCACGCATACATTATGACACATTTTCGCGAAGCGAAAACTTAACTTTCTTGCAAAACCTCAAGTCAAGGAGTTGTTTCGGCGCCCTTAATGGGAAATTTAATGCATCGACATTTTTCGCCAAGCATAACGTTTGGCCGGATGGTTACAAGTACTGCAACATTTCAGTTGTACGCCGCCGCAAAGACGTACACCAAAACGAAACATCGTGCTAAAACTGCATTGGCGAAACACCGCGCTTGAAGTCTACTTGGGATCGGGGATCACCCCCCCCCCCCCCNGCGAGAATGCAGAATTACAACAGATTTCGGCTCCTAGAGGGTTTTCGTGCGCGGGAAGCCAGAAAAAACATCCATTTTTCCATAGGGGTCACCTGCGGGGTCCGGCTTAGCGGTCTTCTGCTTAGCTTACCATAGCGAGCTCTCTAGGCTATGCGGCCATACGACAAGAAGGCGAAATTCCAACGAACTTGTGCCAGTAGGGGGGGGGGCTTTTTATACTTTGACAGGATGCAGGGGCTCAGTACGGGCGATCGGTGGCATACGGACAACTTCAAACGAAAACTATGTGTTAAAGAAAAAACGTAGCTCTTCGGTACAAGTATCCCCTATAGCGGCGCCGGGCGCGCGGAGCGCGGCCTTGCCGCTAGTTAATTTAATTGCGGTCAAAAACCAAACCAGAATCCTTTTCTGACTGGGCATCCCTTCCGATTAGTCGAATTGGGGTCCTTGCCAAATTACAGCTAGAGATAATATCTAATCTCGGCAAAATTACAACAAAGACGGATTCCCGAAAACCGATCGCAAATTTAACTGGTCATTGGTCATTACTGAAGGACGTCAAAGGCAAAATGCGACGAAGACTCCAAGAATGACAACTACACGCGCAGCAGAAGCGGAAGTCCGTCGCGAAATGAAGCGTTTGCGCAAGTGAACGGTTCGCCGGTGTCAAACGAGGCGCGTTAGTTCTCGGCGCCCGCCTATCAGATGCGCTATCTCGGCGCAGTTGTCGCAAGCTTTTGATCCGCTGTGCCGCACCACCGGAGATCGCGGCTGTTAAGCACGTCGCTTTCCGGCAACAATGCTTTTGGGCATTGGAAGAGGCCTCGGTACAGCATAAACGCGAATCAGAACACCGGTCCCAGGGGATAATTAATATCTTTAGCCGAAAACGCGTTGAACAAGAGAACTGGCCAAGTATCTACGTGATCGTTATAGCAGGCGACGAATCCTTATAAAGAAAAACCCGCAAGTGAGCCATTGATGTGAACGGGAGCACGTTTTGTCTGAGAAGGATTTTTAAAAAATCGCGTGAGCGTCGGACAAAACAACGCAGAAAAATGTCAGTGACTTTATTAAGTGGGATCCCATGCTCAATATTTCGGGAGCGTAGATTTATCTTGCACGGTTTGTCAAAGGAGTTTGGTAGATGTTTGGCTACAAAATTTTCCGACTCGGGTCGTAAGGACAACGCCTACCTCTCCGCCAAACCCTGACTAGGCTTGAAGGCCCATGCCCCAGGTTGACACAGCACAGGGTTTGTTTGTGCACTGGAGCGTGGTACGTTCGCAAACGATTTAGCCAACAGCGCCTGACACTCTTACTCCCAAGGTTGGTTTGGCGAAAAGCAGGCGGTCTGCATGTGGAAATGCAGCGATCGCTCTTGGTTCCTTCGGAAAATAGCGAGTACAGTTTTCCTTCGATTCCGAAAGGTCTAAACGTGTGCACCCCAAGGTGGTCTGCTTCTTTTGGTGGGCACGTGCTTTAGCGGCCAACACCTAAATACTCCGTCTTTGTGGTGGTAGGAAAATGTAAATCTCAGAGTTTGGCTCGTTGATTCAGTACGCATTTTCAAAATTATGAGGTTTGCGTAAAGAACATGAATACAATCAAAGCCTTGCTGATAACTCAAGAGGAAACAAAAAAACACTCAATTAGAGACGACGGCTAAAGAGCAGCTTAATAAAGGGCACAAGCGAATACATTTGAATGATTTTAATAGAACTGCTCTAACCTGCGGAATACGTTTTCAGGGAGCCCTGGGCATCTTTCGACTTAGTTAGCGTTAAGAGAAAAAGGCGTCGAGAAAGCGGGGCAGTGTCTGTTGATGCACCACCCCTTCTGACGCTATTTGCGCCTGCAGGTCGCTTGAGTTCGCCAAAGTCATAGTTACCGCAGTGTCGACCGGATAAAACAGTATTTGCTAATCATATAAATAGAACAACCATGAACGACCGACAGAAAGGAATGCGTATTCGCGTCCGCGCGACCTCTTGCAATAATTGCGCAAGTGAACAATTGTCCGCCGCTAACGAGGACCGTTCGCAAGCGCTCTCCATTATCGCATTGTCGCATTACCCAATCTTCGCGAAGTGATCGGCTTCCCCCGCGTTTGCCGCGCTTGAAGGAAAATTTTAGCCGAAATGGACACTGCAGACGGACAAAACAACACAATGAAAATCAGGCGCGCAGGCCAAATTTTGGATTTGGCAGGGTCAGCACATTATGAAATCTTTTTGAACGTTGAACGTTATGATAGCTTTACACCTAATCCAGTCGTCTGCGTAGGGAAGTCAAAAACTCCCTAGTGTTTCCGCCTAAGTCTCCGCCGTTCGGACAGATAGTACTCTCAGTGAAGCTCGAGCTCAAACTTGAATAAACGCAAAGAACAAATATTTCGGAAGTGGGCATTGTAGCAAACAGGGCTGGGGGTCTCGGCCTCGGTCTCGAAAACCGAGGCTCTCGGGGGTCTGGTCTCGGTCATTAGTCTGGTCTCGGTCCCGGTCTCGGCCTCGACCTTCATAATTTCAGCCCTGGTAGCAAGGGGAAGAGTGAATTTTCTCTTTCTCATTCTAACAGTAACTCTACTCTACCGATTTTTCTCGACCACTAGTTACTGCATTCACGCTCGCCACACTAAAGCTTAGCAGCAGGGAAAGGAAAGATTGCCCTAATGTCAAGCAAAGGGTCCTAGGGTTTGTGATTAGAGCAAACTATGCTTTATAATAAATATTCCGGACTTTCAGTGACTCGAATGCTCCGGTACACTTTGCATGTTTTTTTATCGTTCTTATTCGCGCAGTTCTCAATCTCTTCGCACGAACGGACGTCTTAAGTCCTGGACACAATGCCGACCCCGAGTCCGAGTCCTGGGATTTCCTTCATTGTGGCCACCTCGAGTCCGAGTCCGAGTCGACCTCGAGGATCCCTCGGACTCGGACTCGGGGTCGGCATTGTGGCCAGGTCTTTATCTGGCGGAATCAAACCAAATACGAGGCCTTCGTTGCCGAGCCTAGCCGCGCCGCGTTCCGAGGTGGGGAAGCCGGCCCATGAAAGGCAGTTTCCATGAATGATCTAAAGTCTAAAGTTCTAACCATGACCAAAACGTATTTGCGTCACTACACGAAAATTTCTTGCGGCCGAACGAAAGCCAATCATAGATATATTTTCCCGTTAAAACCGTATCACCGCTCTTGACATGCGTTTTGTTGTTTGCTACCATGTGCTGTGCGAACCATCTTAGTTGATTCACGCATGGGGTTATGTATTGCCAATCCCGCGAATTATGCACCAGTTTTTTTTACAATTACGGCAAACTACAAGTATCTTCCGCGTAACTGTTACGCCCGTCAAAGCCTGGTACGATGAGATGTGTCGACGACGCAACGAATATCTGGCAGTCTGGTACGTTAACTTGCAAGAGAAACGTCTGGTCTTACGAGCGCAAACAACCTAGATCTCACTACTGAACAGTCTAGTAAGAAGGAAGGTATAAATTCTTACGGAGGTTCTCGCACTTTACACTCTGTCCATAAACAGATCGCACAGCTGTGGCTCCCGGCTCTTCGTATGCGACGGTGTTGGGAAATCCATCGCGAAATAACTTTTCGATTGCGAATGAATGGCCAGTGTGGATCCATCTAAAATCACGATAAATCAGTTGGACGATTGATGTGGCACGTGGTAATCGGTAATTCATTTCATTGTCTATAGGGACGGAAAGTACTTTCCCATGTAGAGGATATCGGCATTCTCTTCAGCGAATGAAAGTTTTTAAACCGTTCAAGCGCACGCGATTCAAAGCGCCGCTAAAACAAACAATTTAAAAACCAGCAAACACACAAACAAAACTACGGAAACCGTAAATTAGCTTGCCGACACGCCGTGGTTCTTAACGTTTACCTCTAAATATTTCCCAACGGATGGAGGATTACACCACATTATGATGATAGTATACCAGAGAAGTGTTAACTGACGAATATTCTGCTCTGGCGGGTCGTACAGTTACAACTCCTTCTTCATATTAAAAGTTCGCACTTTGCATAAAATAAAAACTTGCAATGTAGGTAAAAATTGCGTGCTCTTCGACTGGACTTGTGGACAAAAACCTGTTGGCCGAGCGGGAACTACGGATTTTCTAAGGCGTCCAGCAAGGCTTCGATCGCACACTAGAATATGTCATCGCCGGGTTATAAAAACTTATTCTCTGACTCCACTGCGTATGTCTCTACGCGACGAAACTTCCGCCAGCCCAAAAATCTTCTGCAGCAGATCCGGCTCCAGGATTAAGAAGCGCACGGGCGCTTTCCTCCGACGGCCTTCACTTGCTTAATTTGCCTCAAGCGTCAGATCGCCGACCTACGACTAAACAGAGTGATGCCTCAACTACTTCTCCTTTGTAGTTCGACTTCAGTGGTACGAATAGCGAATATGACAGGCGCAATTGGCGACAATATTCTAATTTCGGATATTACTTAAAGCAAATTGTAGCCGTTTGTTTCGCAATGGCTTAGGTATCCGATACTAGGAAGCAACGAGGTCTGCCGGCGACGTAAGGTGTCTGCTGAACTGAGCCTGCCGTAAAGCCGCTGCGTTAGTTGGGTAATTACTGGACACTGTTTCACACCACACCTCTTCCCGCTCATGTTTTCATAACAGCATTCCATTTACAGTAAAGCCTTGCCGAAAGCCATATTGTACTTTCTGCTTATCTGTGTGTTTCCTCGAATGGTATCCGAGAGACGAACACCTCCAAGTTTTCGGTGATTACTCGAAATCAAATTACTTATGAAACCAATTAATTTTTCGAAAAGGACTTGATCCAGGCCCACCAACACTATAAACGTCGTTCATAGAGTGTTTTAACGAAACTTTTTTTTAGATACTAATAAAACTTCATTCACGCTGTTCGCCATCTCTGATGTTGATAAAAGAAAACTGTTAGCCGCCTGTCGCATAAGTTCATTTTTTAAAAAATAATTGCGAGGTTATTTCGTCCCGGATGTCGATTACAAACAAGCAGTGGGTACCGTTGCAAATGGACGCCGCAGCCACTGAACATTTGGAATGCAAAGTCAACATATGCCATAGTCTGGAGCGGAACTTAACAGAGTGACAAACGTGCTCATGATCTCCATAAGCCTGCCTTGCCGTTTCGATCCCATTGAGAAATGCAAGCAATTTTGCTTCAAATTTTTAGCGTAAGTACGCATTAAAACCTGCGAATTGAAAAGTCGGCTCGCAGAATTTTCATCAAATTTGCGGCATCAGAGACGCATAATTTTTATTGCCAGGCTTGGATTTGTCCTTGACAATTTCGCTTTTGTCCATTAATGCGCAACAAATCCATGTCATACACAAAAAACATCATACACAAAAAACCTGTCCACCCCTTTTGCCGTAGTCCCTCCACTTGAAACTAATTAGGTTTTCAGCTTGTATTCAAGGGTGCAATGAATTCGGGGACACAAACAATGTACTGCGGGACTCGATGAGCTACCAAACGCAGTGTCGCAAACTACCGGCAAGCCCGCAACGAGTCTGGTACACATGAAATAGCAGCGGTACTTTAGCTTGCGTGAACCAAGCAGAAAAATGAACCTACCCGCAAGGGCATGAAGAATTTACAGCGATTATTCAGATTGCCGGGGTTCCTCTATGTAACAATAGCGATATGCAAGCCTCCACTTCTTTGGTCGGGTAAGCGCATGGCCTTTCTCACATTAATATTCGATTATGACAAGCAAAACCTGCAGATCTTCTCTCTTTTTTTGAGCTTTCTAAGCGTCCTAGGACTAGCTATTTAGAAGAAACAGAGTAATTTGGCAGCTTAATCGTTCATCTCGCAATTGTTAGAATGCCGACTCGCGGCAGCGTAGGCCGTTTCAAGCATACCTTAGCTGAACCGAATGATCACACCAGTTTTTAAACTGTGGGGATAAAACCTGCAGGAAGGACTTTCGCACCTGTATGATTAGCGGACGCCAGTATATGCTTCATACATACCGACATTGTGAGTCAGAAGCCCTAAATGTCCATAGCAAGGAGAAGTTTCGTTGCAAAACCATATTCTTTTTAAAATCGTGTCCCAGGTGAGCTTTGAATGAAAAATGCCTCTTGACATGGCGCGTGTAAGATTACTTGATATAAAAATATGCTGCTTGGCTTCGTCGTGCTAAATAGTTCTTTTTTACTACTAGGGCAATTTCCAGGCCCCTGCTGCATCATGCTGCGGTCATGCCGCCACATATCTTTCGCGCATTTATGGTACCAAGGTATGCACCATAGGTAAGCAAAACCTGCAACCGACCCTTGCCTGCCTATCGCCTCTCGCCTCTCGCGGATCGCGCACTTACGACAAATGTTCGTTGCGCCGTTGCTAGAGAGAGTAAGCGTAGCGCGCTTTGACTGCCACTGTTGTGGCCTATGCAAATGTGCTTTGGCTTTGAGCGACAATATCGGGCCAACTACATAATCCAAGTGCGGTAGCTAGGGGGATGCGACAGCTGTATTGATGATGAAAAAAAACGAAAATTTTTCTAAAACTCCATGGTCGCAACGAAAACTACACTGCTGGCCAAAAAAAAGGCACACCGCCTGTAAAATCAAGTACGAGATTCCAAAATTCCAAAAACCTGGTTCTCGGTCTTGTAGTTTTCTAACTGCTTTCATGAGTACAGCAAGCGTTCCTTAGACGCAAACGAGATCAGAGAATGTTTCTTACCAGAAGAAGCAAATTAAAGGCCCGAACTGCTAGCTGGTTGCAGAGATACAATGTAGCAGTGCGGCTGACAACTCGCAGCAATGACCGGCGCATGCTTCCGGGGAGTCAAATGATTTCTTATTTTTTCCGGCATTCGTGCGCATTCGTCCGCCCTGGGCTCGTTCCAAACACAGAAACCAGGGGACGCCCAACTCGCCCTGTAAACCGGACCTTGGCAGTCGCGCACTAGCCGCCATGTTCCATTTGCAGAAAAAACTGAAGCTGAGCTCGTCCGTATGCCGCTTCTAACCTCTGTCGGGCACCTATCAGTGTGCTTTCCGCATTTGTTCTCGTTTTCATGCGTAAAATTTTGCTGATTACATGGCACACCAGCGGCACGACTTATAGCAGGGCCATATTTGGGGGGGGGGGCGTGCACCCCTGTCGGCGACCGAAGGCCTCCGTAAGGGGGGACTCTTTGGTGAAGAAATTTTTTTAAAAAAAATTGGTAAAAAGTTAAGCTAAAATGGGTCTAAGAAGCTTAATAAAGGCTAAATATACCATTTTTTAACGTTATTTAAGCCATTTATAAATCCCAAGCTGACATGCAAATTGAGCAAATTTCTTCGGCAAGCTGCAGCGCTTTAAGGTTCGCTGTAAATTTGGTCAAAAGTATGGATACGAAAGGGTATGCGTCGCAGAGATTGGACGCCGCGCGCTTCCAACTGTCTACCTATTTGTTGTGCACATGGATTAGTCATAACAATAAGTGTTACGTATTATGCGATGAATGGCTTAGTAAACATTTGCTAACAGAAAAAACCTACAATGCTGTTTACTGTTGGGCTTTTCGTATTAGCAAGCAAAAGGCTTTATAAAGCATAACTGACCTGCATGCAAGTAAATTGGACAGGACATGTCCTAGCCTTTAAATTTGATGTTCGGTAATAGCAACGTAGAAAAACCTGCGCGGAAAAATTAATCCAAGGCTTCTTTCGTGTTCTGCGTATATTTTTTAGGCAAGTTCATGTTTTTTACCTCGCATACGCCCAAAATCTTTTTATTGCATACACGCGCATAGGGACAACTTCGGCGTGTCTACAGGAACCGTCCAGAGGTTAGGTATGTGAATTCGTCAAGCAATTTTGGCAACCCCCCTCCCTTGGTGAACATTTGTAAACAGCGGCTTGACTCCCTGTATCCCTGAATGTTAACATAAAGCAGCATGTCATTTTATCTAGCTTGCTAGCCGGAAGAAAAAGGGCACTGTAAATTTGGTGCATGAATCGACTAAAGGCTGACGAGATTTTTCTAGTTTGTAGAGCCAAAAGAAAGCTGTCGGCATGCGATAGTGATAAAAAGGCCCCTAGGTACCACAAATATTATGGCATTAATGGTGTCTATGTGCGGCCGCGGCGGGTTTTTTTCCATATTTCCTGCTGTTCACGTGAACATACTGTTGAACCCCCTTCACCCCCCCCCC
>JNEY01000273.1:58877-71301 GCA_020875895.1 Aphelenchus avenae
AGATCCCTAGATCGAGATGAAGAGATCAGGGATGAGCTCTAGAAAGTAGATTCTCAAAAATCGACACCATTGTATAAACGTGCTTATGCATCTTATTTGATAATATCCTTTCGATTGATAATGTAAAAATGTTCACTGAGTTGTATATTTTGTGTTCCCATGTTTTAGCTAAAGACAGATATTTCGAGACAATCGTAACGCTTGGTTCGCTATATAATTTTGCAGCCGAGCAGAAAACCTGTCCATCCAACTTGTCCTAGTGCTTGTACTAAAGGTTAATTGATTTTGCTCAATTTGGGAGCACAACAAGACATTATTTTTGGCATTGTGCTTGTCGATAAATTCGGGCTAATCTTAACTTCGTCCTAGACCCGGTTAAGAAGTTGACTAGCTAACACATCTTCCGTTTCTGGCCTCTGCGCAGCTTCAAACTCTTAACGGTTTCCGGTTTCCAGTAAACCATTTGAGCGCGAGGCTATGAACAAAAACCTGAAATTTCGAAACTGTGTTTGACAACTAGAAAACAAATTTCGAAGTTAAAGCAACGCTTCCCAGTCTTGAACTCTCAAAGACCATGGAACAACCCTCGTTGAAATCGAATGCGCTATCTGCCTTGTTTGTTCTTGGATGCTATTGAACGATCCGTGGAATGCCCAATCAATCCTTCATAATCACTATTTTCTTTCCGGGACTCCACTTGAAGGCCCGTTGCCCGGGATGGGCAAAAAGTAGGCGCTTTCGGCAAAATATGCTTGATACACTGCGTTTATGCCTTTGCCGAAAACGCTTAGATTTTGTGTGCTACTGGGCCTCTGCCGGGCCGGGCTAGACCAGAAATATCGAGGCCCGGGCCTGTCCCGGCGGGCCTAGGGCCCGGTTGCCCAGGGTTGATTTCGCAAAGCGTGATGGTATAGTCTAGTTCCAAAACCCGTGCCAAAATCCACGAAATACATCTTGATACGTAATTCTGTACGTCTCGCCGTGGGATAAACATTTAGTTTCAGCCGATCTATCCGCTACGCATGCACTGCGCACGCTCAGGCCCAAAAGCACATTAGAAAGGAATGCCTAACAAAGAAAACGCCAGGTATGCATATCACTGGTGTCGTCGTATGCCACCCATTGGAGCTTGAGGCACACAAGTACTTTGAATCCGACCTATTTGACAGCGTCAACAGTCGTATGCTAAACCTTGTTCCATCAAACTCGGATACCAACAGGGATACGAACTGCGCATCGGCTGGCGCAACAGGTTACAAACATTCGCCAAACTTTGGACGTCGGATTTGTCTTTCTGAATTACTGCGCAATAGAAAAAATTGGAACGCAGTGTGTGCTGCAATAAAATACGATAAAATAGCAAAACGATGAGCGTGATATTGTCGGAGGACCATCGGCGGACTGGACACTGGCCGCTTTAGCTGCTTAGCCACAACAGAAACACAAACATATGTTAATCCAACTGACCCGGTACAGGGCTGTTACCAGTTGCTTATAACAGCAAATGCCTGGAAAGGATGCGGTGCATAACCGGGTTTCAGCAAGAAAATGACGCTTCTTACGGCAGAAAAAGCATAAGAATAGCCTGAAGTCAAGGCGGCTTCTTGGGCATGCGGAAACCGGCTTTCTTTCGGGCATGTTTCTGTTAAGCGTCATCGTCTGGCCCCATGCTTTTGGCCACATTTTCCTTGACGCTGCGACAGTGTCCGTCGCCGAAAAAGTCAGTATTCTAGCGGAATTAAATTCAGTTAAAAACCTGGTGGTCCTGTTGAACTTGGACCGTTGTAGTCGCCTTGGTCCTTGTATTTGTTCTGGGCCGGCTTCTCTGGCGGCTTGCAGGTGTCTGTCGAGTCCTGGTTCTCTTCGAGGGATTTACCGCCGTAGATCCGCTACGACCGTTATCGCCGAAGAGACTAGCGGCTGGGCTGCATTTCGCGCAGCCGGCGCCGCTGTCGGAGATTACATGCACCAAGCAGATACGCTTGTTCTTAGCATACTTTATTTCAAGTGGACACGTTTTCGGGTCTTAACGTCATAACGTCATCACACCTTCCAAACACGCTTGCGTTCCAACCAACACATGCTATAGCGGGTTCGCTTTCGCTGGTAAGCGGACCCCTTTCCGACCGCGGAAGAACCGTCTTGGAAAAATTTATTTTCGATCATGCTAGATTTCCTTGTTTTTTTAGTTAGTTGGCAAATGCCAGCTTGCTACAATTCTGTTGCAGTGCCATAACGGGCTGACTATCGTATGTGAAGAGAACCGCCTTAAAAATAGAAGTTTTCACAATCTCCATGCTGGAACACTCCTGTTAGTCCTCTTGGCAAAATATATCCTTCTTAGCCGCTATCACATTGTATATAACTTTAGAAGCCTTATAGAATCATACCAAATTCCGACCGGTAACGAAAACTTTGGGGACTACGCCAAAGCAGCGCTTTAGTCTATAAGGATGGCCGAGAAACGAGATTCGTTGTTCCCTTGCACTTCGCAATTATGAAGGTTGATTTGCCGTGTTCGCTGTTCTTTTCCGCGTTTTTTCCTCCATTGTGAGGAGACCTAGACAAGTATACAGGTGGAAGACATATGGACCATACATGCTGCTAAACGGACGAAGATGCAAATCATCCATTGCGACGTCAGTTTTATGTAATACCGTATTTTCTCTAATTTACCCCTCCCTCTAATTGTCCCCCATCTAATAATTCCCCCTACCCCAAAAACTTTAGCTAGCCCAGGGGTATGTGCGGTTCTAGTGTAGGTTCATATGTGAATATATAAGGATCAAGCAAGCATTTTAAGACATAGAACGAGTCAAGCAGACGCAAAACTAGAAGTTATTGGCATTTACATTTTGAAACTACCAGAACGGGTCGATCGAAATATTAACGCCCCGGGGGATAAATTACAGAAAATACGGTACAAGCAAAGGTAAGGGACTATTTAGCAAGCACTGCTAAACTATCAATGTATCGATGTGGCAATCTTAACGCCATTATTTTGCACCCCACATCATTGCACTCGCTTACAAATAGCCAATGAGTCCAAAGAAAACCTGGAATTCCGATTCCAGCAATGCATGTTGGTAAAAAAGTGGGTTAGCAACCCATAGCGACCGGTAGCTGAGGCAACTGCCACATTTTTTCTCTCGATCTTGTCGACAAACTCGTGTGTCTTTGTGGACCCTGTCGAGATGAGTTGTACGGGCAGATACAGGTACGGGCAATCTCGTGCACTACACCGGTCAGGCCGTGCTGCAAACACCACCACATAGAGCACGCTTCTTTTTTTGTGCAGTTCCTACTGATTAAACGACACACAGTTAACCGCGACGCCCCACATTACTCCACCGTAACTCAGGGACCCCAGAAACCATGTCCTCGCCCTCCACTCGCCCAGAAGTCGGAACCTTTGTTTTGGGTCTGCCTCCAGAGCAAATCCGGGGTCGCAAATCAACCGCCCCCGCACAGGATTGACGACAGGTGTAAACAAACAATTGATGTACTGCGAACGTGGAACAATCGCCTGCTTATCCCTGATTACTTCACCTGTTTTCAGGTGCAGATTTTTTTATATAAGCAAAAGACCTGACTTTACGCAGTGAAAGGTATGTTCTTCTGTCACATGTATATTCGCTCGCCAGGACGGCTCGATATGTAAAGGCTAATAGTTGCAGCAACTTTTGTAACTATGCAACAGGGAAATAATGCAAGGTCTTATCTTTCCAGTCACACGAATCACGGGCTGCTTGTCGACCTAAGAAGCAGCTGACGGGATCGTCAGTCACGAATTCTCAGGGAGGAATTTTCGTAAGCCAAAATTTTCCAAAAACCTGTGCGATATCACAAACTAACCGGCACCGAACCAGCGTTTACGAAAACAGCCGGGGGACGCTTCAACAGTCACCGCAGTCCTGGATTGGAGTAGTCAACTCTGTTACAGGTACATTCCTCAGTCGAAACGTTGTTGTTTGCAATGCATGCACAATAAGAAGCCTTTCATGGTTGAGCGAACCTATGGTTGTCCTGCCCCAGTGCCTTTGCCGTAAACAGTGAGTCCAACAAAAGACCCTAACTAAGAAGGGAAATATTACTATGCTTTAGCACAAAGTCGCATCTTTACGTCGTGGGACGTCGATAATTGTGAGCCCCTATCGGGATCGTTGTAACTGGTTAACTTGCAGAAAAGACACGTCGGATAAGCTCAGCAGCCCCCCCTATCGGCGGCCGAAGGTAAGGGGCGACCCTTTATTGAAGAAAACTTTTTTTAAAGTTTGTAAAAAAAAATAAGATAAAATAGGTCTAAAATAAAGAATAAAAGCTAAATACGCCATTTATAACGTTATTTTAGTGATTTGAGGCCATTCTGACCATTTTAGGGGTCCATCCCCCCTGGTCCCGACCTCCAACCCCCCTATCCTGAAATACTGCTCACGGCCCAGCGCGACTCGTCTGACACTTGGATGTGAGCGATTCCGCCACACAAGCACGGCAATGAACCCTGACCAGGTAATAAACGCCGTTTACCTGCTCCTACTAAACTGTGCCAGGGTAAATTCCGTCCGTTTAGTTATGTGATAAGGCGGTGTGCGACTATCGCCCCTTTCCCACATTCACACTCGCCGTCGCCACCTTTGTTGTTTCGTCCCATTTCCCTCCCGTCCCTTTTCCCCCAGTTCGGTGTGTTAGCCTTCTCGTGTGCGGCTGCCAGTGAATAAAGAGCGACTAGATCTCTTAGCACCGGACTCAAGACTCATCAGATGGTAGCAGCTGCGTTAAGTAGGCCAAACCTTAAGCCCTACTAATCTCCACCGCCTCGAAGGGCCCAGTTCGTTAGTCCTAAGGACGCAAACGAAAATCATCGCCTTGAACGGCTCAGTTCGCAGCTCCTGAGTGAGTAAAGTGTGATCTACCGCCTTGAAGGGCATTGACTAAAACCTGAGCGAGGCAGATTAACTGATCATGGCCGAGCCCCACGATAAGCACCCGTCCCAAACGAACGAAGAGGACACAGATCCTATGATTCCCTGGCAGCACGAGCTACATAAATGCCTTGAAGAGCAGCGCAGCGCAGGCAATGAGCAGTTAGCTCTGCTGTACGCACATTGGGTGCGAGAAAACGCAGCCAAGCACATGCTCCGCAAGTCACAGCAAAAGGAACCTGAGGATTCCTTGACACAGTTGCTGAATGAGCAAGAGCAAGAGCACTCAAATAGCTCCAAAACGGGCTTGTTAGCAGAGAACGCTCACCTTCCTGAAGCGGAAAGAGCTTGCCTAGAAGGTGGCTATCTCCATTCCCTGAACCGTCTTGTCTCGGATTTAAGAATTGTTCGTGCGGTGAAGTCTCATCACGTGCCATGGTGCAATGCACAAAGTGCAGCCGCTGGGTGCATATTCGTTGCGTGCGCGAACAACTTTCCGCTGGACAAGATGCGGTGTGTAGCCTGTGCTCCACCAGTATTGCTGTCGAGCAGAGCGAAGCGCTCACGGATTCTTTTCGTGCAGCGGACCGACAAAACACTCGGCGCCGGGAGAGGAACAAAGCAATGCATGTGAACTTGAGAGCGGCGGCGCCGCAAACAGTCTCGAAGGGAGCACACAGATGCCAGACTGTGACAAGACTGCACGAAGGAAAGGACCGCGGATTCGCCGCTTTGATGCGTTTGAAATGACCGCAATTGAAAGTGCGCATGAGCCAGTCGCAATGAGCGGGGACCGCGGGTTAGAAAGCCTTAGCGAAGGTCTCGGACCAAGGTGGATGCTTGAAATAAAACACGCATTACGCGACATTGAAGATGAGCTCCGAGCTGAGTTCGAACATCGATGGCATGTAATCGAGACGAGCAATGCAGCGACACTCGAGTCCATTCTCCAGCGCTTAATTGCAATTGAAAGCAGCAAGGCAGCTCAGCAAGCAGTTGCTTCAGCGCCGGTATACGAGTCGGACAGCGGTAACAGAGTTTATATGGGGACGACATACCGCTAGCAACTCCACCATTAGTTGAGCCGGAGGCTCCTTTTGGTAAGGAGGGGGAGACGGGTGCGCGCGAAAAGAGCAAACGTAAGCCGCGCATAAGGAAGCCAAAGGCTAAAGTGGATCCTAAGGATGCCGTGCCTGAATCCTGCAACCGTCAGCCTCCAAAATCTGGTCGCGAACGCGCTCTTTTCGCTAATAAAGCGTCTTTTGATGCTCCGAAAAGAGCTTGTAAGAATGACCGCTACCCAAATAATGGCGCTCAGCGGCGCAATGTGCAAAGCGGTCAACGGGAGAAGAGCGAGAAGACTGTTCCCAAGGCGCATCCTGCTCGAAACACGGATAACCGTAGGCTGTGCAAGATGCCCTCGGCCAACGCCACGTTCCCGCAGCGCCAAACAGACAAGACCCAGCTTGAACGGTAACTGGTAACCTTAGAGCGGGAGCTCCTGAGGGTTCCAGCGCCTCTACAGCATTCCCGGTCAGAGAAAGTAACTTGCAATTTCCAGCCGACCCAACGACGCCCGCCGGCAATCGACTCGATCCGCACATTACTACCGTCACGACGCTCACCATCGATCCCGTCCACGCGCAGAGCCACAACATCGTCCCGAGACCCCTCAACGACGTCCTCAGCGTGCTCCAGTTCCTGCCGCCGAAGTTCCACCGCAACAACCCGAAGCGCAAGCCATCTTCGTTCCCAATTTTCCGCCTCCATATTTCCATGTGCCTCCCATTCAGACGCACTTGTCGCTTTTTCCCTCGCTTTATTTCTGTCTCCCCACTCTCGCCAAATTCTTCTCCACCTTTCATACCATGCAAATTTGGCCCTGTATTGTTCTGCGTTGCCAGCCTGGAAAAGCTGGCTTTAGCGGAGCGGGGCATGTGATAAGGCGGTGTGCGACTATCGCCCCTTTCCCACATTCACACTCGCCGCCGCCACCTTTGTTGTGTTCGTCCCGTTTCCCTCCCGTCCCTTTTCCCCCAGTTCGGTGTGTTAGTCTTCTAGTGTGCGGCTGCAAGTGAATAAAGAGCGACTAGATCTCTTAGCTCCGGACTCAAGACTCATCAGTGTTATCAATGGGCTTTGGGAAATTCCACCGTGGCTATTAATCTACACAGTCAACGATAAAAACAGTGACGACATTTCATGCAGGCGCTTTGCCGAGGTCATCAGGAGAAGGTATTTTACAAACAGAGCCCGGGGCTTACCAAGATGCAGGTTTCATATGCTGCATAAGGCTAAGAAGAAGGACTCTCTCTATTTGAGGCTGATATGCTATTTTTCGGTTGACCGCTGCACTCCCGGCCGGAAAAGGCAATTCGAAGCAACAAAATCGGCTACAACCCGGAGTCATGGGTTTCCACCGCTACTACCACGCGTACCCGCAATTTCCCCAATTTTCCTCAATTTCACCAATTTCTACAATTTTCCCTTTTTTCTGGGGGGGGGGGCAAAAATTTTTTCTCAGTGAGGAGGGGAAGTGTGCTTTGCGAGTGGTCATGATTCATTAGCGCAGTTACGAAAGTGGGCTAGCAGCCGCCGATTACGCACAGCGGACTTTAAGGAAGATCCTGGCTCCGAACCATAAGCTCAGAACAATATAGGTATCCAAGGTAATTCGGCAATACCATTATAGGTGGGCCGCAGCTGCGCCGGTGGGGCATAAAGGGATGCAAATGCCTGAAGAAGTTCGTATACGTGCCCGTAGTTCTAACCCATATCAGCCGATGCTGCCCTAGTAATATCAGCCGATGAGCCTGTGCAAATCCTAGCCGAGGGAAAGGTACCTTAGCTTAGTGTGCTCAGAAGGCGCATTATACTTACATTGTCATGACCGGTTATTGAATAACAATTGCTTGCGTCGGCATTAAAGCTAGTTAAGAGGTTTGAAAGTGAATCTAGAAAAACAAAGATAAGCCGCCTAAGGAAAAGGGGCCTTCGTGACAAGTCACCGTCTCTTGCAATCTTTTTGCATTCTCCGCCGCTAATGAGGCGTTTTCGCAACTGATCTTGTTTTCGGATATGCAATCCTTGCGCAGCTGGACAGCTTCCTTCGCATACGCTGCGTGTCAGAGAAGTGGCCAGGGAAAACCCAAGCCTCGGTAGAGGGCTAAAAGCCTTCATTCGCTGGTCGATGGAAAGCAACGTTGACATGTGTACGGCACGACCGAAACCGGCAAAATTTAACAAAATGTCACTAGTTCATTTAGTAAAGCAAAACCAAAACCTGCTCATTAATGTCTCGCGCGTCCGCATCGGGTTGCTAGATTTAATCGAGGGATCTGCATATTACCTATGACAACAATGACGGTTTATCTAGGACAACAAAAGCTTCGGCAATGGGCCAAGCTGCTTGTAAAAGCCTTCCTGCGCTGGACGATAGAGGCAACGTTGACAAATGTATGGCACAACCGAAACCGACGAAGGTTTAACAATATCTATAACTAAATCGTAAATGTAATATGAAAAGCCTGTTTTCTTCAAGTCTTTTGCTTCCTTGTCAACTTTCTTGAGAGCCAAAGGGCGTCATACTAGCTAGGACAAGCCGCGGCTGTTTACTTTTTGTGTCAACGTAAACAGCTAGACCAGCTGCTAGACCACCAGCAGTGTCATGCGACATGCTGTATTCCGTTTTTAAGGCACGACGAGGGCACATTAAGCATCAGCGCGGCTCACGGTTCGGCACAGGCCAAAAAAACTGAGCCCCCTTTTTGGAGAGTGTCTGTACAAAATTCTAGCAGTTTTTGCCGTCTTAGAATAATACGGGTAAAAAAAACAATTTTGGTTTCGCCATGACAATTCACGATCTAAAGCAACATCTTCTCAGCAACCAGCTGAAACATGGCATTTCGCCAAGCGTTTCTAATCAACACAATAGAACACAAGTGATTGAAACAAGATATAATACGGTTCATTTCAGCCTACATGTTGCTTGCTTTATACAGTTGTTTAACTAAAATCATGCAATTGTTGCCTCACGCGCGTTTTCGCCTTAGGTAACTCTCCGTGCGGCAACCAAGTACATTTTGCGCTCGACGCTGTTGCAGCAAATGATGTGGACCATTGGCTTTAGCATTTTTTTGTGAAGCGTAATTATTGCAACCGTCGTGAACTATCGCTAGAGTACTGGAGAGTTATCCTTAAATGTTATAAAAACCTGGGCCGAGATACGGCGACTCGTCGCTTCGTTACGTAGGCTGTGCCAAAGCCGCGACACATGGATAAGCAGTCACTGTTCAAGCAAAATGAATGCAAAAAAAGAAAGTTTAATGCTGACAGATCAGCACAACCTTACGGAACTAGCAGTGGTTGCTGCAACGTCGTCCAAGGTGACGTATATTTTGAACCCTGGGACCGCGGCCAGATGCTCCGAGAGTTTCGGACCGAGGCCGCGAGCTGGTATTTGCCATGGTCATTTTATCATATGCAAAATCGTCAGCGAGCATAAAATTCAGAAAACTCCAGGGAGAAGCGCGGTGGAAGCACCTCGAGCTGCCAGCTGAGCACGTTTTTACCAAGTATGCGTTGATATAGCTGTAGTCTGCATTCAGATTCGACGAATGTTTGGCGAACACAATACAATGAAAAAAGCAAAGATTAAAAGGCTCGCCGCAGGCGGCACAAACGGAATTTTAGGCAAAAATTTGACCAAATGTTGTGAAATTTCATGTTGGCGTCGCTGCCGCGGGCATTTTACCTAGTGCTTAAAAAGTGATAATTACCATTACCACTTTTTCTGGCCATTGCCATTACCATTACATTACCCACTAGCCGATTTTGGTGCCATTACCATTACCATTACCCCGGCACTGAATGCCAAAGAAACTTGGAATCTTGTAACGACACAAAAATATACTCCTAAAGCAGGCGAGTTCTGAACCCGGCTGTCCCTTCGTATCATTCGATTGCCTGAAAAGGGCACGGTTAGCCTTTGCCAAGATATGTGAAAATTTCGGCTTTTGCGGTCTATTTTGAACAATGTTCTAGGCACGAAGTTTGGAACACTGTATGCATGCCATAGCGCCAAGACACATGTCTTATCTGCTGGGTACATGGAATCCCCGGTAGCGGCGCCGGCTGCGTGAAGCGCAGCCCGGCCTCTAGTGCGAAGTAAAGGAAGGAAAGTACGGGTATGAGCCAAAATGATGGATGGCCAACACAAAGCCGACCTCACCGAGGCTGCGCCGCGGATTGACTCGTTTTCGGCAAGTCTGCCGATTGCGCAGTCAAGACGGTCTACAAACACATGACTTTTGTTTCCGTACTTCAGACGCACGCAGCAAATGCATTATGAAAAATAAAATATCCATTCTTAGCATGTAGAGGTATTTAAAGCATTCGTAGGCAAAACCTGCGTAAACCGGCTGCGATTTCAGGAAATGTGACACCAATTACCCAAATCTGACGTCCACCACAACGAGGTACGCGTTCATTGATTGATTTTGATCCGCAAAACACCAAAAGCTACAGCAAAGAACCCTGACAAGATAAGCACCGCTTATCTGAAGTAGAGGTAGTCGCGGACCCCCCCCCCCCCCCGTACCGCACTCCGTACCGTACCAGTACGGCATAATACGGTACGGTACGGTACGGAGTACGGCACCGTAATACGTAACAAAAAATATTAGCCACTCATGTATTTCAGCCATTCATGTGGTTACCGCCTGCCAACGAAATGGTCATTAGGAATCATTTGAATTCGTTGATCAATAAACGTACTCGTTGTACAAAAAAACCTGGCACCGGAATTGTACAATGCTCTGTAATTTTTGCGGAAGTTAAATATTCTGTCCAGGGAATACTTACCCGTTTTTTTTGCTAAGAAAATACGCCTTTGAAGCCACACTGTTGAGAAAATTTACTGAAAGGCAAATCGCACTAGCACCAGATCCTTTCTTAGCTTAGCAGTGACTAATTAAAGCTACTTGAAACAGAAGTACAAGGATAGGTATGCCATCCGACAAGTCAGAAACGCTTATGCGCCAGCGCAACGCCGCTGCAGTCAGTGTGCAAGTAGAGATGTGTCCGCCGCTAGCAAAAACCGTTCATGACGGACCTCTGTTTATCGGATGCGCAATCTTCACGCAGCAAAGTGTGCCGAGTTTGCCGTTCGGCGAGGGGCACTGAGAGTAAGACAGCGCTTTCAAGGACAAGGAAAATGGATTTCCAAGTGCATTCAGACGCTATCTTGGTAGCAAATTTGACATATATAAAGCGCTCACAAAAGCGGGCAATGATTTAGAAATTTATCAAGTTAGAAACCGCTTTGATGTACCATAGAAAAATCTCTAAAGGGACAGACACTAAAGTTTAAAATACGTGGTAAGTGAGTCGCAGTTTTAGATTTGCCACTGGCAAAAAATTCAATGGTTCTCTTGTCAATATGGGCATCACCAGTAATAACGAGAGCAGATATGTATAAAACTTGAGTGCAACCACGCTAATCGAGGAGACATCATCTAGGCAAAATAGCGATGTGACCCACAAAATCCATGCTATATGACCCACAAATCCAAAAAACCCAAAAATGTAATTTTGTGAATTTTGGCCATTTGTTGTATGCTGGATTCTCCCGAGCGAAGCGAGGCCCCTGGGCGCGTGCGCCCAATGCCCCGAGCGAAGCGAGGGGAATTAGATCGCGCGCTTAGGCTTAGACTGAGGCTGAGGCTTAGGATGCGTGCTTAGGAATCGGCGACTTAAAAATTTTTTTGTGTTTGTGGGTCATTTCGCATTGTAGCAGAACGAAGCTTCGGTTTCGTTTATTGCATGACTGACTGACTGGTTCCTTATCAATTCGGGCTTAAGTACACGTTGACAGGCAAACGGACTACACCCAAAGACTCGAACGAATAATCGAACCACTACACAGAATGCACAAAGAGCATGTGTACGCTAATCCAATGCTACACACCCTGGCGTCCGAGTTTTCGTCCCGAAGAACGATAGAACCCCTCGGCCTCTGTGCATCAGTCGACGAACGAGGACGAGTGGAACACGCAAGAAGGATATGAAACAAAACCGTATGGAAAATGAGTCAAGTACATGCATGATGGTGTAAACGAACGATGTTATGGCACAGTTGACCTGGTTCTGGTTGGCAGCGAGCGAACGATCCCCATCGAACTGAACGAGTCCTGCGATTGAACGTGGTTGGTCATATAAGCGCGAGTCCCCACTCCGAGACGCACTGTGCGAAGCTCCCTTCTGTCCCGCCTGCGGTTTCCGTGGTGCTGCACTAATGTCGCTTACTGCTTTGCGACGTGAAGGATGGCACAAGGCTCCACCTTGTGCTTGGCGAGAACACTCAGTATTTGAGACAGTTTGGACTGACGGACGACGGTACGGAAATAAAGTAGCAATGCAGCATAGAAAATCGGCGGAAACCAGCAGGTGGTAAAGGTTCGATCCCAGCCTATAGTCCCTCGGGACAGGCTGAGATCCTGCCG
>JNEY01000273.1:80437-90952 GCA_020875895.1 Aphelenchus avenae
TGAAACGTCAATAAAAAGCTTAAAGCGTTTAGGAAACATCTAGATAGATACCCCCGGAATTTTACCCTGACCCCCGTACCCCCGGAATTTCACCTGCCGGGCCCGGAATCGCGGTTTTGGAGTTGAGAGCCCTGTTAACTTTTCTCGGAGCCTTCCTTTGTTTCCGTATGCAATTATGCTACTCGGGTTGGAGAAAATTATTCAACCGGAGCGAAAGGCAGGGCTAAGGCACATGCAGTCCCTAGATCCGCGTACAGGTAGCATCATAGCGGCATATTTCGAAAGTACAACGAACCAGCGTAAAAAGTAGCAAGCGAAAAGGAGGGGGGAGGGGGGGGTCCAAAAGTAACTAACGATGACATCGCATTTGTGCAATGCCTTATTAGTTGCCGACTGTGATAAAATCAGCATGAATGCAGCAGACATGCAACCACTACCTAGCGTCGCGGCGCGCGGAGCGCGCCAAGCCGCTAGTATGAAAAAATATTGTGACAAAAAAACCCGTTGCAATAAGTCATGACCGGGTTCAGCCTGCTGCGCGTTTGGTGCCCATTTCCTGACTCGTTTGCAGATCGTGCGACGGTTTCCGCAAGCTATGTGCAACCAACTTAGTTTCAGGAATAGGAAGAGAGACCGCATTGTTTTGACGAGCGTATAGTTGCGGTGTCCCTTGACCAACCAAGCGGAAACTTTCAGCTGGACGGTTTATCTAGCTTGGTCGGTGGTCTGCTTCGGATCCCTGACCTTCCAAGTCTCGAGACGACATGGGAAAAAGAAAAAAAGCTCGGTTTCTAGCTATTCCAACATTATAGAATGCCAGAAATTAACGTATGGCTTCAAATGGCATGCCCACAAAGAGCTAAAGTCCATCCCGAGAAAGAATATTTCCAACACCTGGTCTGACTCTAGGCTCAAACTTGGATAAATAACATCGGCTTTGCATAGAAACATGCTGATGAGCGCCTTTAACGACATATGTCGTGCTAGAGAATACTTGCACTATTTCTTGACTTCTCTTTGAATAGAACACGAAGTCTGGAAGTACGTTAACAAGTTCCCCTTGGAAATATCAGAAGGGATATCATGTGAGCAATAAGTGCAATATTTGAAGCCCACATAGTTTCGCAGTGAATAAGCTGAAAAGGTTTCTCTGTCTCGGCACACGAAACGGTCAATCTTTAACTGACCTTAGGAGTTCAACTAGAATTCAAACTAAATGAAAGGACGCGGAATAAAAACAAGTCTTTCTCTACACATGGGCTTACCACAAAAGACAGGCGTGGGCGGTGGCTGCCACGGCAATTAAATGTAGAAATCTTTTTAGCCATTAGCAAAAGTAGTCAAAGAAACGCGTTATAAAATGTGATGAGTTCAGTGCCACACTGTCTATATAGTAAACGTCTTCGAGTTGTAAAGTTTTCTCATTTTGGAAACTTCGTAGGTTGCCTCCTCCATTGCTCTAGTATGAAGCGTGACGGAAGAGCTTACGCCAGTATTAAGAAAGTCCAGACTAATGTAGCCTGAAAGGTAAGTTCCCGGGCCCTGTTCACTCCCGCATAAAGTAGGGTAAAGCGCCGTCTAGCCTCACTGAACTAGCGCAGCGAACACTCCGCTGTACACGTAGGTGTCCTCCGAGCGGCCTACAGCCAGAATTGTTGCGGTGCAGCGGTGGTTAACGTCGGAGTGACCAAGCACCAGCAGAGGATAGTTGTGCCAGTTGACCTAAGCCAGTCAGTTAATTTTTCTCGGAGGATAAGCACACATACCGAGCTCTTAGCGTCGACCTGCAACTGTTCTGAAGAAAGCTAACGTTCGAGCAACTTTGGCGTGGTCCAGACGACGTATAAGAGCTCGGTGCTTGTGGTATTATAAGCGAGGACGAACGGCTCGTCTGGAGATTCCGGCACGTTCGAGTAAGTCTCGCAGTACTCTCTAAGCTCGACGTCGGTGAAAGGAGAATTGTTGTTCTTTTGCAGACGGCTGACGCACCACTGCGCGGTTTTCAGTTCTGGCAACGGCTCGAGCATTTCCTCCTGAAACATGGTCCAATTTTCATGGTCAAATTGTTTACTGGACTGGATATGGATGCGTTTGGCGGTGAAGCCGTGCTCAAGTAGCTGCCGAGCACGGGTCTTCTGAGCCTCCGTCAAGCCAGCCTTACTCACTTTGGCCCATGGTTGTGTTCGTTCTCACAACGCTTAACAACGACGGAATTGTTGCCATGAGCATAGAGAAAACGGAGCCGAGCAATGCAGTTGTAGCCACGACGGTTAGAATACTTGCTGGCAAAGCGACAGAACCTAGAAAGAAGAACATGTACTCACGATGACAGTTTTGCTCTACTACGGTCTCAACCATGTCGTTGACGTTGGCAGCGTGAGACTTGTAAATACAGTTCTGTTTCTCGCCGTTCCACCACCGCTCAAACTCCTCTTTGGATTCGAATTTGTGCCTGACGGTGTACCTAGGGGACGTTGAAGTTAGGAGGAGAAATACCTTTCGGCTTTCCAATTTAAAGCTTCTAAATTAGGATTTTTAGGGAAGAAAAGTCAGGCCGGTAAAAGAATTTGTATTTCGAGTGTTCAATACCCATATGAGTTGTACTGCGAACGGAGTATACGTCAGAACTCAAAGAATTTTACAGCAGACGAGTTGAATTTCCTCCCGTGGAAGAATTTACCAAGTGCAGCGGACGAGTGCTGAGGGGACCAAACACTGGCATAAAACCAACGACTGCGCCAAGAGGCATAGCTGGTAAAAAGCAACAAGAAGTTTTTTTTTGGTCTCCACTCACTTGTGCCTGAGACACTACGCCCAATTAACAAGGGAAAACAAAAACTTTGTAAAATCTGCCCCTAGCAGTGAGAAGCTGGCCGCAGAGGACGTGCAGCACTCATGTTTTTTATTTAGGGCACTTTTATTGTCAAGAATAGAGCAACAGCTGGATCCAAAGCCAAGTCTTTTGTGCTCGCATTTATTTCGAACAAGTGAACATTAAATAAGGACAGTGCAAAAAGACCACGCTATGCCCCGATGCGTCATAAAAACATGTTCCTATGGTGCTTGGTCATATGTTATCGGTTAGCGGAAAAGGTCTGCAGTAAATGCAGTAGCTCCGATGAAGCAAAGATGGTGTATGGACTGTCCTCAAATTAGTTTAAATGCGAAACTGGGGTAACGGCACCCGCTTGGCCATTTCAAAAGTATGTAAGGCGAAGACGATCATGGGCGCGGGCAATTATAACCTGACAGCGTGAACCATCTCATGGACGACGTCTTAAAACTATTTTCTTTTAGCAGTAATAAGTAGATACTTGAACAATTTACATATCACTCGTACATATTTTTCACAAACTAGGAACTACGACGGACACATAAAACGTAATTTTCGCAAAAAAACGTATATCGATAGCTCCATAGCTCCGCTGGGTGACTAGACCACAACGGGATATCGGGGTAAGCCAGCTGCTAACCACTTTTAGCCTCAGAGTGTCCTCTAACTCGTTTAAGGCGTCCAGAGCCACATGTACAACTATAGACGGGCGACGCAGTCCGCATGAGAAAGGATTTTTCTGCCTCGGACAAATTTCGACCTCACGAGCGTTGTATCCGCGAGCCGCATCCAGCCGGCATGGGACACACTGTCCATTGAGCTAAAGCGTGTTCCTCTAGGCTAGTTACTTTAAGGAAATGTCACTTAGAGATGGCACAGCCTGTGCCAACGCGGCATTGGCTGACGCAACAAACTTTTAAAAATTCTGCTTCGAGTTTCATTTAAAATTGGATCCTGCAAGATCCAAACGATAGCCGTAGCAGGCGTTGGTCTTGTCAGAAGTGGTCACTAAGTAATTGACTGAGAGAAAGATAACGAAGTGAGAACATGTAGGACAAAGTGTTCCTCCATGAACGCCTTTAGACAGCAGTGGGTAGCGACGCCACAGCAGAGGTATTCCATCGTGGAGATTTTAAAAATAACCTATTTTAAAGAGGACGAAGTCCCGCTTTCAGAATCGCTACAAATGACCCTAAACGTAAAGCGGATCACAACTCTGGGCCGGGGGCTGCTTCGAAGCGATAGCGAGCCCGCTACTGCATTTGTCGGTTGGAAGGTATGGGTGTTTGGAAGGCGTGTTCGAAGGTAAGTCCGAAAACGGGGCTAGCTGGGATCATATATGCTAAAAACAAACGTACCTGCTTGTAACAGGTAATCCCGATAGCGGCGGTGGTTGCGCAAAGCGCAGCCGATGCCGCAAGGATGATGTGGACAGGCGGAGTAATGCTAGAGCTGCGTGAATTTGTACGCAGCTGTCAATGTTTTTCTGTCAGTGCAGTAAGTGGCCAAAGTGTATAGCGCGTCTACATAGTAGTATTATCTGGTCCAAAGGTCTTACTGCTGTTTAAATACGACAACATGTTCTTGCTATCAGAGTCTATCTCCACGCCACCATATTTTACACATTCCAACTGGTAAAATGGTAAATTAAAGTTTCTCGGCCTCTTAAAACGGGCATTTATAATCGTGCGCAAAAACTAACGCTAAAGTGCAGTCACAAACCATTCCCGGCATCATTGTAGGTGTATCGTCGTTAAAAATCGGACGGAGAAATCATAGTTTTCAGTGTCATAGGCCATCGCATGTTCCATATCACTCGTTACGCACGAAAACGTTCGCCGGAAATGCAATCCAAGGAAGCGAGTATGGGCAAAATATTATCAGGGCTTACCCTCCACAGGAATCGCAGCTAATAGTCCTAAGTCGACGCCTTTTTCTGCTAGAGAGAGCCACTGGCAGCATCCGCACGACAAACCAAAATAGCGGGTCAGCAATGTTCGAAGTACTCACTCTTCTAAAAGATGAATGCAAATAAAAGCAGCATTAGACGTCGCTTTTCTGACTCATGACGACAGTTACAAGGTTCAGGAACAGTTTCATTTCGGAATTACTTCAGGAATTTAAAACCTGGTTCGGTATCATGGCTTGGCTTTCGCAAGAGCAGTCTTCGTCGGCACTACTTTGCTCATGGCAGGTCGGCAAAATCCCACGTACACGCGCTGTATTCGCGCGATTACGATTATGGTGGTGCGCCATCGCAAAATTAAATTACGCATGTTTTCCAATAGGATGTGCAGTAAATTTACCCGTTGGCGTAAACAACCCGTTTATTGACGCCATATTTAGCGGACGCATCCGAACTGCTTTCGGACGTGAGCGCTCATGGCGACATAAGGGGACCCATCAGAAGCCGGAATCACCTTCACGCACGAGAATTCGGGCAAAGTTACAGACATTCGATTAGAACCGGTTTGTGAGACTCGGCAACCAAGCATTCCGACAAAGCTCCAGCACACATTACCGCGGTTCCCCGTGTAAAGAAATTTTTTCCTGTCGTTGCATATGCTAAACGATAACTTGTCAAGGAAGACTAAATTAGGGACGGCGCAACTCTTCACTGCCGAAGAGCCGGACGGATGGGACAATGTCTGGACAAAGATGCGAACCGGAGTGTACGCTTTCGTCCGCGGTAACGCTTAGGACGCCGGTCTCCCAGAAACTACAACCGGTTTGAGTGCTGCCGTCTCTTATGGGCTCTCGCACATATGACTATGACTTTTTTTACTTGTGCGCGCTCGCAAAACCTTGGATGAATACTCTAGATACCTAACAGATTGTCGCTAATCATTGCAATTATACTTGGTAAAGATTTTTTTGTCAACGCATGCAGCATTATGCGCAGATGGACGAAAACAGACGACTACTTAAAAACCTGTAGCCTACAAGCCGGTACTTTATCTGATTCTCTGAAGTAGTTTTATTTCGTTGTACAAAAACGAATTGGTGTTTGTAAGGGGTACACCAGATCGATGTCCATCTTGCAGTGCGTTTGGCAAGAAAAAAATTATACGAATTCCGCAGAAAAAAAACCTGGCCGGAGACGACGAACTCGGTCACGCAAATCCAAAGCTTACTAGCAAGTACATCAGGGCAGGCAATTGTGGAGCTAAACGAGCTCTTTTGTCGAGCAGAGAGTAGCTTTGGCAGCAGCCACGTGGAGAGTTCCTTGCACGAACATGTTAAAAAGGAACATCTTTGAATACAGCCTTGAGAGGCAAGTCTCGCTCGCTACGAAAGGATTCTCTCCTAGATGTGCACTGCCGCTGGCTAGAAACGGATTATCTTAATATATTATCTCGATCTGAGAAACAACGACTTTCACCTGGCCGAGCATGCACCGTCAGCATACCTCAAGCTACGACCTGGCCGCCACTCATATTTCAAAGCGCTTTTAACTAAACTACGGTGCGTTGCGCAGGCGCAAGTTGGTTCATCTTTTAATGGGCGTAGCATTCAAGGTTTCCAGTTGCAAAATAGGCGTTGCTTTGTCGTTTAATCGCGCACGGCAACACGAATGCTCGACTCAAACCAACTGCTGCGCATTAAAGTACATGCTGCACAGACTTCGTCTTCTAGACACTTACACCGAGTGATGGCTTAGCGTGTCTCTAGAAAATATATGAAACTGGCACGACGTTTTTCGGAAGGGTGGCTTAGTTGAGCGGCTATCGCCTTGTTACTTGCACTGCAAAGTTCCATGCTTAGTTATATTCGCGTCAATGGTCCAGCTTTTCAAAACGAGCCGACGTATGCACCTAACGTCCCGGACTAACAAATTGTTAAGGGATTGTCCAGAAAGTATGTGAACCTCACATGGGGGAGACGGGTCCAGCGGGCTGTTCACAACTATTCACAGAGGGGAGCAGGGGGGGGGGGCAGCAGCTGTTTGCGGGAACAACGGGAGGCATAAAGTCGCTCGTCGATGCAGATGATAGACTCATTTTTTTTTTCTTTCTTGAAAAAAACGACGGCTCCACCTATACTAAGTGCTAGGAGCACTTTAGGTTCTTTCCCGCACAACAGTTCCACTATTTACGGTTGGAACACATAGATATGAATACTTTGTGAACATACAGGGGAGGGGTGCGGGGGGGGGGGGTCGGGCCGGCTGTTCACAACTGTTCACATAGGGGGGGGGGGGTACAAAAAATCCCTTTGTGAGTTCACATACTTTCTGTACCAGCCCCTAAGGCAAAACACAATTCAGCAGGCTATAAGAAAGTCGCTTGGTGGCAGCGCACTGATGCTTGCAACACACTTGCAAGTGATCAGGAGCCCAACGCTGGCCACGAGCGTCCGTAGTGACCTTCGTTATCTTGTGCGCAATCGTCCTGCAGGTGTTTGCGCCAGCACCTCGGGGTTATCACGCGTAAGCGCCGATAGCGGAAAACGACGCAGAGCATCAGAACAAAGCGATGCTAGATTTCTAGCTACTAAAGAGAACTATATGTTATGGTAAAATCGAAGACAGCGTAGACTGCCATTATGGCTTGTTAGCAAAGTAGTGGCGCTTATCAGTATGTTTCCACAAATAAGGGCTTACCAAATTACTTAACAAAAGTGTCTTGAACCTGTTACTGCCTGTTTATTACTCGTGTGACAATAACTTAAAGCCCTGTCTTATGCGTCGTCGCCATGCTGAGAGACATTGATGTAAACACCTTAGAAGGAGCCATATGCGGCCAACTTTTGGCCTCATCTTAGGTAAGCCAAGCGACAGCTGCCACATGTAGGCTGGTCATGCGTAGTAGTTTGGAATAATTTTGTTGATTTCGGAGTTAGCAGCAACATTTCTTCGGAGTGCTAAATCATTTAGCCGGAAAGAATGTTCCGCAAGTGGTGTGCAACAGCTCATTGGTTCTGGAGAGTGCTGTAACCTCAACAGACGCAAACTTTTCAGGTGAGTTCTTTGAGTCACGTATGGGCAATAATGGGGAACTAATTAGCTAGAGAAAATCACTGACCGCGTTTTGAGTGTAAAATCAAGTATTTTCCTCCCGGCTGAATCTCCACGTTAGCGGCAACGTGCCTGTCCTTTATTGTCATTCTGAAGGGGCCATCAGAGCTGTTGCAAAGACTTGCGTCTATTTATTAACGCGTTTTCACGGATTTGTCGTTGCGATAATAGTCTCAAACCTAATTGCCGCTGCTGGGGGGGGGGGGAATTAAAATCAATAAGAACACCTGAATGCAAAGGAAAACAATAGCGTAGTACTGCAGGGAGCGGAATCCATTGCCGAAACAAACGTGTCTGCGCAAGCGAACACTGGTCCGCCGCCGAATGAAGCGCGAGACCTCACTTTATCGACTCCGCTATCTTCGCGCAGGAGTCGGATGCGTCGGCGTTCTCGGCGCGCGGACCGTCCCGCCGCCCGGTAAACAGCGCTTTGCTGATGAGGGTGTTTTAGGCAACCCATCCGCTGCGCTGTGGAATGCACCTAGCCGCGGATGGAAAGCGTTCCATTGAGTGAGAAGTGAGAGCTGGCGGTGACAACTAGGTCTAAGCAGCTACTGTCGAAGCTCCAAGTAATCAAAAGTCTTTTCGTGGAATATGAAGTCCGGAGCAGGCACGATTGGAGCAGGGACTACGCTTAGGGAGTGAGTATTGATCATACTGGTCAGATTTTCGACAATTTCGACAAATAAGGCGAAAAGTCGCTCTGCAGAGCAACAATTTTCGGTTAGTGAAATCGGTAGTCAATCATTAAACGCTACAAACCGCAAAATCAACCTGCATAAAGTATCAAACAGGGGATCACATGCATTTTTCGGTACACACTTGTTAAGTCTCAGCCCGTCCGATGAACTTTAAGTTAGCGCCTAATGCGGACTGCGCATAGGCGTACAAAAAACCTGCGTAGGGTCTGTGTTCGCCTTCCTGCCAGACAACAGGACAATTTAAGTGCACTTGTATTGCGCTCCGACCACCATCATATCGGTAACTGGTAATTGTTACTTTATTGTAAATTCGGCGGAAGGACGAGCGTCACCTGACAAGAAAAAGGCGCGTTTACACACACGGCAGAATGGGCGCTTGCAATCAATGAGTTAATTTGCCGTGTTTCTGGAAAGCAGCGCTCCGAAGTTTTTTTTGCTAAGTGAACGAGACCCACACAAAGCAGTGTCCTAACCGAAATGGCTAGCAGGAGGGCTAGGTATAAACTTTTTCCATCATAGGCAGTTGAAACAACACCGCCATAGTTATCACAAATAATCCGCAATGTCCGTGAACTAAACTTTCACACCGGATGCTCGACGGATGTGAATATGAGTAAGCATTCAGTGCCAGGCATCATTGGCTCAAACAGAAACTTTGGACGCACAAAAATCGAGCTATGCTCCAATCGTTTGCAGGGTCTTCAAGAATCGGAAGCATTTTCAAACACCGTCCGATAGCTTTCCCTCAATGTTCCCAGTAAAACTAGCGGAAGTGTGGGATATTAGACGCAATCAGCTTCTTCCTGAAAGGCGCCCGAAAATGTTAAAAAATGCCGAAACGCGCGGAATTTCGAGGCTTTTTGTTCGGACAATCTCGGCTGTATTTATCCATAGCGCCTGAGCAAGTAGTTGTTCCGACACACGAGTAGCCCGATCAGCTACCCGAAACTCAAAGTTGTTCTACAGTTTTTCATGGCTTATCGAATAACTAACTTCAAAAGGGTAGCTCAAAATTTGTTTCCAACGGCAAGTACCCTCTCGGTTAGGGTTGTACGGATGGCTAGAAGCATATAAAAAGGAAAAGCTCCAAATAATAAAGTACACGTTGGTATGCAAGAATTTTATCATTCAGGCGGCCAGTGCACAAAAAAACGTGTGCCTATCTGACTCGCAAAAGTAGCACGTCGTGGCTTGCTAAACTTAGCCAGGGGCGATGCTTCCGCTCGAGGTGCAATGATTCACGCAGCGAATGCGTCGGTCTCATTCTGAGCAAGCTATGCGTACGATGGTCCCGTACAAAATATTTCACAAGGAAGGAAACAAGCAAAAGGCTGACCCTCGGTCAGCCCTTCGAGTCACCATAGTAAGCACCTCCTCCTCGAAGCTGCGTACATTTTACTAGTTGATTGAGTTGTTATCGAAAACAATGCCTAGAAAAAGAGCAGTTTACGCAGTTGCCACGTCTGTGCTAAACCGAGAAAATGAGATGTGGCAGACAAGCGTACCCTGGCGGGGAAAAGAAGGCTGAAGTTTACGTTGCGTACTGAACAGCCAATTAACCCCCCCCCCCCCGCTCCTGAAGGTAACGGGATGCGCCTATCACATAGACAAAAGTTCGGTCTTGACGGAGTAATCTATATGGCAGTTTAACGTTTTAAGGCTAAATTAAGCAGTCATGATCAATAGAGTAATCCCTTTCGTTAAGGAGTTAGCGTTAGCGTAATGTCGAGCAGATATAGCACTTTAAAAATAAATCTAGCGGAGAAGGTTAACTACGTATTTTCTCTAATAAACCCCCCGGGGGTCTAATTCGAGATCGATGAATTTCGGGAATTTTTAAAATTTTAAATGCTCGTAACTTTTTTCTTTTGCGTCCGCAGAGCTCTCTCTTCGTCTTAAAATACTTGGTTCGTCGTTATCTATTCAAATATGGCCTTAGTTTGGAAGTAACCGTTGCCCCAGCC
>JNEY01000273.1:130101-141245 GCA_020875895.1 Aphelenchus avenae
AACAGAATAACGGAATTGCCGTCAAGTGCCAAGTCCCGAACCAGATAACCAGACTCACAGCGGCAACATTATCGTAACAGCTTAAAATATAGGTGCAACTGGTATACTTTTCGCGAATAAAACCTGTATTTCAAAGAAACCTTTGGCCAGCTTAAATGGGCAAAATCTGCGGGACGAGTTAAGAACAATTGCCGTACGGCAAATCACTTGCAATAACACACGTAAAAGCCGAGCTAGCGGGAAAACTCTAAACGAAGTGAAAAGAAGAATTGAGCGTTGGCGAAAGCACGCCACCCATTGCGTAAAATGCGCAAATGAGCATTCATCCGCAGCGCGTTAGGAGTGCATGCGACCGACTCCGTTATCGGACAGGGTCGTCTTAGCGCAGTCTATCGGCTTCCGCCGGGTTTGCTCGCGCCCCACCATTAACTCTTGCTATCACGTCAAGTTGCGTGCACACAACATCCCTTACATCTACTTGCAAAAGTAACAAGCACTGCCGCTTTCATAATATATACTGAAGCATATAAGTTCGTCCGAAGCTTTCCAGCTTAGCAATACCGGTTACAAAACTGACGTCGTCAATGCAAAAGCTGTGCAGTGGCTAACATCTTCAACTCTGAAGCATTCCAAAGATTTCTGCATAACATGCAACATTGTTCGCCAGAAAGTTGATACACCTAGGTTTTAATAAGGAAAATTGACAATGACTGGGTGACGTGGCCAACATGTAAGTGTTCGCATTAAAGCCTTTTCTTCGCCCGGACCAGTACAACATTTTTTAAAAACCTGATTGCGAGTGAATACTCTCATGCATATCCAGCTACCACAAATGGTACCGAACTGTCTGGAACCAACACGTTTGTGGCACGAACTCTCGAGCAGCCATCGTATGAACATCACAAAACAGTAGACAAAACCTTTACACCGTTGAGTTTGCTCTTGCGCTATGGCAAAATCTTATCACTGCCAGAGAGCAGTTTTTTACGAAAGACAGCCAGTTACAAGCGGCTGCGCACTATACGCGACCGGTCCCGCTATCAAGCCCAAATGGGATTTGTAAAAAATGATTTGTTTTGTAATTAGCTACGCTTGAAAGTTTATTGAATGGCCCGAGTTCGTAAGGTACGATAAAACTTAGCTAAATAACAGACTAGAAGAAAGCAACGTTATTGACAACAATCCGCCGCTGCCGACTGTTTTTAAGTGTTTTATGCCGAACGAGGCCCATAATGATTCAGAGTCTTCGCGTTCAACGTCCGAGGAAACAACCCCCCCCCCCCCCCTCGTGAAAATCAATGTGAATGCGTTACCGGAGCAGCACTTTGCAAAACATTCATGAACGAATAGGTAACGTTGACGAATGCGCCTTCGTACTACAAGGAAAAGCTCGTTACCCACTAGCATGAAACGGCCAGCGACCAAGATAAAACTTTTGTGAAAGAATAAAAATTATAGTTTTCCGTGGATTTTCCCTTCAGCGCTTAGTCGGACGGAACTGCTGGTGGCACGTCAATAATTACCAGCCAAAACATTCCAAGCTCTTCCACCCCATAACTAAGAAGGTCTGGTTCAATATTGTGAGGTAAAAAACATGTTTCGGTTTAGTTTGTTCTTCTTTTTTCGTATATTTGTTCAGTACACATTGACTACCTAGCTTTAATTTTACAATCTAGCAACGTCAAAAGCCTGTCGTCTTCTATTGTTGCTTGAGCTCTCCGTACCAGTGCAACCAGTCTTATCTCGTTTTGTCTTGCCTTGGACCGAGCTCACCTCGAGTTTTGTTCGGTCCCCCCGCCCCCTTGTTCGGCCGCCCTTGATTTGTTAACTGGTTCTCTTGTTCAGTTTGCAGTTTGCTTTTGAATTTTCAATGAACCACGGTTTCAGTTATCTGTAATGTCCCACGCCGCTATAGGACTTTTTCATAGTACCCGATTCGGGTCATACGTCAAGACAGTAAGCAGGCGACATCGACGAAATTTTAGACAAAAATCCAAGAAAATACTGAAAATTTGCTCTGTCGGCACCTGGCGGCAAAAAAAATTAGGACGCCAGCATTGCCCTGACCCCCTGTCGGCATTGGTCAGCATCGGGTCAACCCCTTTTCCCCATATCAGGCTGACCCATTTAGCGGAAGCTCTTTTTAGGTTAAAAAGAGGGTGAGCGTGACGTCGTGTCAAGTGGGACACAATTTGAGGCCGACGGCAGGCGCGCCGCAGATGCGCCTTGAGCATACCTCGTTCGAGGTTTTAGCACTTTTGGCATTATATTGTGTATTAAATTATAACACTAGGCAACTTCGGCTCCTAGCGAGAAGCCAGAATCTGCTTGGTCTCCCTATGAACTTTAAAAAAGCGGAACTGATTGTGGGGCTAGAGCATCAAGATTTGGGGACGGAAGCAATAGTCACGATGACTCAGTCTTAGTAAACCGCATTGCACTGGTTGTTGCACTCAGAACAACGCTTAGTCTCCCGCTTCTGCCGTTGCCGACTAGGGTAGATAAAACACCCAGGAGTTGAACTTACGTGCTCAAGAATATCACGATATCTGCTTGCAAATCCATCATATTTCCTTTACTGACTCGTTGCTTTCTACACCACTAACTCTTGCTATCACGTCAATTTGCGAGCACACAACATCCTTTAAAAGAACTTACAACAGAAACAAGTTTATGGCGTTATAATGCATTTTACGTGCCACCTTTTTGCACGTGCCGACCTTTTCCTGGCTGGTTCGCAACAAACGGTACGGAAGAAAGCAGCACCTGAGTTCATGTTTCAGGTGAGTTTGGGATCCAGTTTTCAGCTTTTAGGCGGTATCTTTTAGGCGGCTTTAGCTATTGTCGTCGGCCGCCACGCACACTCAAAAACGATGTTGGCCATTTTTTCAAAAATTTCGCTCGAGATCTTTTTGTATCGCATGATTGATATTTGAATAAAGTCCAAAACGTGACTCTTTTGAATGCTATCGACACTGGCTTTGTATGCCCCCGTACAACCAGTCCCTACTTGCACCTCTTTGATTCAATTGCTTTCAGACGCAGCAAGCCCATCGCGTAGAGCGCATCGCAAAGAATCCATTTACGCTTAATCATCAATTCTTTTAAATATTTGTTATATATACTACGCATAAAATAACAGATAAGGTCCCAATTTCGTTTAAATATTAATCGGCATGGATTAGCGTCAACCACTCAAAGCCTGCGTTATCCGTCGCAAACTTGGGCCTATGACGGCAAAATAAGTAATGCTGAGCTACATCGACCTGCTAAACTAAGACTAATGACTTCGCTTCACTCCAATGAATAACATAAAAAGAATTGCGCCATTATGACATTCACGATTTATAAATGCTCGTCTCAATTCATTAAGTCAAATTGCTTCTTGCCGCTGCTGTATCCCATCCCTTGGGATAAACATTAAGACTGTGAAATGTAAAATGTCACGTTAGCGCTTTTCCGTTCATAGATGAGATTCTCGATAATGAGCAGATTTTATACAAGCACTTTAACTCGTTCGCTCATGACAACGCCTTCAAAAGATGTGGCAAATAAACGTTCAAGCAGGTTAGCAAACGAAACGGCATTGCAAAATAATAAAAAAAGACATGCTGCAAAAAAAAACCTGTTCATAATTTCTGGCGCATCCCTTCGACCAATAGTCCATCATTTTTGTCGCTTATTATAATAAAGCTAGTTAAAATTGCTGCTCTTAGCCCTAAAAAATACCCTGCTTATACACTGCCAGGGAAAGCGAAGTGGTATGCGAGGAATGTTGGACGTTTTGCTGAAAATGTGCATTCTTCTTTTTTAACCGCTAGTCCGATTGCCTTTCGTCCTCTTCTGAAAAACCCCTTTCCTCTTGCCTGCGGTTCTGCGTCAGCGCTATTACGCGCTTTGTTGCACTCGTGTGCTTCTCGGCACCTTGTCCGTTGTCGGGCGGCTGGGATGGTTGGCAAATGCGAGTGCTGCACTGAAGGAATTCCATCGGTCTAGGGGATGCAGCGACTTTTTGACTTATAGTATTCGTCTACCAGACACTATAAAACAGAGTGTTCAGCTAAACCTGGGTAGTACAATAGCCCGCCAAAATTGTGTCAAAAACCGAAAAGCCAGTTCAGCCAGCTTCCACGACGTTTCGATGCGGGCACTATAGTCCGAAAACGAAAATTCCGCAGACCTAGACCGGGACCTCAGTCCCGGATTCCGAGGCCGCGACCGCACAACCCAAACCTGCTTGGTAGCTCGAGATCCGCTAGGATGCACAAGATTTCCGTTAAAAACCTGAAATAGTCTGTTTTGGTGAATCTACTGACATCACCGAGGTGGCTTTGAGGCGGCCAACTAAACTTGTCATTACGCATGTGCAAGCCATCAATTAGTGCCTAATAGTAGCCCGCGGAACAGCGTCCATGTCGAAGTTCAATTAAAAAATCACGGCTAAGCTCAGTAATAACATTGACCATCTGGTTCGTACGTGAGCAGCCAAAAATAGAAGCCCCAGCCCAATGGAGAAGAACAAAACCGACCAGACCTAAAGCGTCTATTACTGCCTTTCGATTGGTTCCGAGCCCGAGAATACTGTGCACAGTCACTTGCATGTGTGGGTCTGACACCACCTACGCCAAAAGCAAGACGAAGCTCACATTCAAAGCCTGCAGATTTCCAAGTACCGTGTATTCAGAGATGGCCGTCGAAATCGTGGTCAGAGAGTCGCGAAATATAAAGTGGAAAACCAAACAAGCGCCTTAAAATGTTTCACGGAGCATGAGCTATGAAAGTAAAAACTGAAAATTTTTTTCCGTCTGCAATGAATGTCACTAAAGTGCTGGTGCTCGAGCCGCGAGACAACAACAAAATGATTTTTTTTCGAAAACATGTTTCGCAATTTTTCCCTCCTCGTCGGGTGAGAATTCTTCCATTCTAACGAAAGAAGAGCTGGTTTTGCATTGATTTACTTCCGTGCTGGTTGCAAATGGGACGCCCCTCGCATCGAGGCACAGATCAGGAAAGGGCGGGTCTTGGTCTTGGTCTTGGTCCCGGTGCCCCGGTGGTTTTAGTCTTGGTCTTGGTCCTGGTCCCGGTCGTCGAAAAAATTTCGCCCATGAAGCATTTTGTTCGTAAGAATGATCAAACAAAAGGGTCATAATCCAACAAATTTTTATGCAAAATTTTCTCAGAAGCCGCGTACGCTGTTTTAAGAGAGTAAAAGTAGCTTCTGGAAGGAGGCTATTCCGGAAAGCTCCTCCGAAAATTGCCCAAAAACACGTACAAGTCCAATGAAAAAAGGCCCGCCGCAGGCGACACCAGCAAAATTTTTGGTAAAAATGGGCAAATGTGGTCGAATTATGTCTAAAAATTGAGTTAAAAAAGGCCCGCCGCAGGCGATACCAACGAAATTTTAAGTGAAAATTTGAGGAATATAGTCAAAATTTGCTCTGGGTGGCGCCTAGCGGCGCGCCATTTTGCCTAGTGCTGATAACGTAACCAAGGTCTTGACCCCCCTCCCCCTGTAAACAAATGTAATCGTAACCATTGGCTGATCACCCCCGCCCCCTCCCTCCTGTTATGATAACACAATTACTGGACGTTCCCCTACATGGGGCGTAGCTCAAAATGCAGTGAAGTCTTGGTCTTGGTTTTGGTCTTGGCCCCGGTGTCCCGGTGGTTTTAGTCTTGGTATCGGTCTTGGTCCCGGTCGTCGAAAAAATTCCGCCAGTCCCTGGCACAGATATATTAGCCAAATGTCTGTTGCCTGTTACGGGTTTACCACAGTCAAGAAAAAGAAGTTAAATAAGCTATCCATTTTGTTTTCGTGATTTTTCTTAGCCTTAGACGTACGCATGACCTCAGCAGTCAATGGCCTCAATGGACAAATGACCTTTTCCGGATTATCCAGGGCTGGAAACCACGCATGCCGAAAGCAAGACAGGCAAGCCAAGTCTCTCGGAACAAGTTTATTACACCGTCCGGAACTATCTTGTAATGTCCCAATATTGAATATTCATAGTTCTAAGGAAAACAGGCGCAAACCACACAGTATTAGCCTGGTTGGAGCTTCAGTGCCCTTAGACGAAAATCGCTGGGTCGCATCCCCAGCTAAGTTCCTTCAGAGTCATTTCGGAAATATTCGAATTTAAAAAGCTTAACTTCAATTTTCTTTTATGGATTACCAAGCGAATTTCTGAAAAGAAAAACCTGTGCTGATACTGAATTGACTCATAGTCGAGACCAGTTAAAGAAAAAACTATTGATAATTTTCTATACTGAAAAGACCGAAAAATGGACCCCCGGATGCCAGTTTGAAGAAATAAGGAAATAAACTAGTTAATTCGTTTTAATAAGTAGTAAACTTAGTAGTTATAAAATCAAAACCTGTCCCTTCTTTTAGGCGCCAACAATCTCATCATATTGTACGACGCTTGTGTACATTTGCAGGCAATTCTGCCAAACTCCCTTCTCAACCAATCACTAAACAAAAACCCGGCTTCTAATGGCGACACCCAAACCCACAAAATTTTCGTAGAAAATTATGTTGACACTGGTGGCGTTTTTGCGTGGACCCGGCTTGACTGGGCCGCGACTGAAGTAAACTTAGGCAGACTTCGGTTTTTGGCCGAATTTACGTAACCGAGTCCGAAGCTTAAAATCGTCGCATTTCCGCTTTCCGAGTTACCACAAAACTCGACATATTTTTGTCTTTTTTGCTATTTAAGCTTTGCGATATGGGCAGACTTGGATTTAACACATGCGATAACAACTCTTTTCGAAAGCTTGCCTAATTTTGAAGCTCTTTCGTACACGCACACCTACACAAAATAGGCCAAGCGAACGGCATCACTTACGCCCTTAAACACTTTCAAAACGATTTAACGCTTAGCTGCCGTAAGCTAAGAAGACATAGCCTACTGCAATTAAGAAGAGAAAAAAGGTAGTCACAACTGTCCGATGACATCCGTTAGCTCCCTGAAAATATGGCGAACGGATAAGATCAATCGCACGCCGCACCATAAGATGGGTGGCAAGAGGTTATTTACAAGTAGCACAAAATGGAGTACGGATAAATGCCAGCAAAATGTATGACCAAAGAAAACCTGATGCGGAAAACCCACGTGTCTTCTGTGCAGGATACAGCGGTATCAAAATGTTCGGAAGCTGCTTTGGGCCATGCGTAATTGGACTCGTTTTTTACAGCTCTTTTTTGCGGTTTGAAATGGACAACGAGCATGCGTAGCCACGCTACCAGGGTTGTTATTTGTAAGCACGTGCTTGGCACAGATAAAAGGGCAGTTTGTTTAAGCCATATTGCTACCGAGGCTATCGATCAATAGCGTGCGCCGAGCCCAAAAGAGAGACCCGGCACACGAAGCTGAAAGGCAGAACCCAGCGTCGCGCATGTGTACCGAAGCAATCCGGCCTCGAATCAAAATCCTTCAAAAGTTGTTAGACCGATTGCAGACCAAAACTTATGTTGAATCCCACCGCCAGCATAATCGAAAATTTCCGCTATGTTTTACAACTTGCGTTGCGAGACGCATACCGTGGTGAAAATATGGTACCAATACGTGAAAACAAAACAACAAAATAACGTGGGAATCTTGGTGCTGTAATATACTTCATGAGGAAATGCCGCATAGCTGTTTTTTAAAAGTCGCTACGTTATCCAATGGTCAACCCGTACGACTGTAGCGCAGCGACATGTAAACGTGCGGATATGCACCATCCGACTGTACATATGCACCCTTAGCACGACTCAAGGACATGGAAAAATGAATGGCTTTTACCGCGTTTGTGATTCTTCTCTTCATCAGGAGCCCTAAGAATAATTCTGGGTTTTTAGGTTTTTGTACCAATCAACCTAGCATTCCTAGTGAAACAACAAAATTCTCCCTGTTGGTCCAAGGCGATCCTTAATTTCCCATAACAGGCGCGATAGGTCAGCATGTTTATTTAAAAACCTGGAGATTCACCAGCCCTGTGATACGATCAGGCGGAGCTCCTAGAAAATGAGCACCATAAGTTTTCTGCGTTCGAGCGCTGTTCGATGTAGCCACGCTGACGGCTGATAATTTTTGCCACACAAAGAAAAAAAACTGCTCATGCGGCGCATATGGCGAACTCTCTTGGGTACTGCGCACACCGTCAGCTTAAAAGAATTTTTAAAGCCATTAAAAAGAAAAATTCAGGCATGAAGAAAAAGCGGTTCACGGACCCACATGTGCCTATGCGCTAACCGCTCGGCCGTAAACAAAAACATCAAAGTAACAATGAGCCGCAACGAAGCAGGTGTCAGTTTTCGAGGACTGCGCACTATCGCTTTTCATCTTACATACACATGTTTGACACACTGGCGGTTGCACATGCCCTTAAGTCCAGTGGACACCGACGAGAACCAACGAAACACTACCAGCAAAAAACGGAAGGACGGGTGACATGAGCGACTTGCGACATGTGCATCATACGCCGCACTGAAAAAAAGCTTAAGAATGTAGGTAAGATCAACACCAATCTCGAGCCGCTAACGGACCCCTCAGCAGCTTTACTATATTTTTGCGAACTGGAAAACCTGTCTGGGTCACGCTTTAGACAATCGGTCGCTTTATCTGGTCAGCAGGGCGAAACAGAGACGGAACTTGCGAAGGGCATGCGAATGTTTTCGCTTGTCAGCAATGCTAACATCCCAGATTCGGAGGATTACATCCCAGATTATGGAAAAAATCTAAGAGAGTCCGCGTGTAAATCCATAGTACATGTGGACGACGACTCTCAGTAGGTCATAGTAAACATGGAAGAGTCCAGGGAAATAAAGAAATGATCGGCGGAAATACCATGAGCGAACCTGGGGAAGTCGGGTCGGTCCGAAGTCTTCATACCGGAATTTTCAGCAGTTAAAATGACAAGTTCAGAGGAGTTGTTGTTGCCTGCAGGTCAAGTTTTTCAAGCAATTTGCACTCATATTTTGATGAAATATTCTCTGGTAAGCACTTAAGTAAGTAAGTATTCTCTTTTTTGGTTACAAATCCAAATAATCATTTCTTTAGAAAAAATATACAATTAAGGGCAGGCACGGGCCGGATCGGCTTGGCCCAGGCCCGACTCCAGGGGTCTCAACTCCAAAACCGGGATTCAGGGCCCGGCGTGTCAAATTCAGGGGTTTTTCAGGGGCCAGGAGTCAAATTCAGGGGGTAAATCAGGGGGTATTTTTTCTGCTTTGTTTTCCAGGCATTTCAAGATTTACTGGCGCTCCAAAAAAAACACCTTTCTAATGCCTCTTTGAGCTTTCCGCCAGGTAAGCTTTGCCCGAAAAATTCCGTCGTTGCAGGCGGAATTTTTACAAATAAAACGTGATTTCCGAAGGAAGCTGGAAATTAAGCCCGCCGCAGGCGAAGCCAACCACTTATTTCAGTGGAACAATGGGCTTTCTACACGAAAAATTCAGTACTACTGCAAAAATATGACCCTATACCCCCTGAATTTGCTCGTGAAAATCAGGGGCAAAAAGCCAAATTCAGGGGGTACCCCCTTGATCAAGGGGGGTTTGAGATCCCTGCCCGACTCGGGTCGGCGCGGGCCGGCTCAGTAATCCAGGGCCCAGAAAAATCTGGCCGGAGTCGGGCAAGGATGGGCCACTAGCGTGCTCAGATGAAATTCGGCTTCGGGGGGGGGAAAATTACCCCTCTGGGGGGGGGGGGCAAACAGAGCAAATTTTTCGGGTCTGGGGGGGCAACATTGCGAAAAACCAGCTTTTCACTAGCGCTTTCCGAAGGAAAACACGTTTTTTTTAGCCCGCCGCAGGCGATACCAGCGAAATTTTTGCTATGTCGTGGTGTCCTTCACTGAAACTGTACAAAAAAAGATCAAAAATGGAAATTTTCATGAAGTTTTTCCGATATAAATCGCTTTTTTAGCCCGCTGCAGGCGACACCAACGATTTTTCGTGCAACAAAGTTCTATCCATGTTACAAATTGCCTTTGATCCTGACAGATTTTCGAAGATTCTTGAGTTAATTTGGCGAAAAATGGTTCTGAGCACCCTGCCGGCATTGTCAATATTTTTAGTGTGCATTGACCGTAGCATTGGCTTTTTCACGCCATATAAACTTCCAATACACGCTGCTCCTTTACTCACCAAGCCACTTGCTATCAGCTGGGGTAGAGGCGATGCGCTTCCCCCTGACTGGTGAAACTCCATAAAATGAATCCAGGACTGGACAACATTCTCTTCGAAAGGGTACATAGGACACATCGACATGCCTCTTTGTAAAGAAAACGCGCCATTTTGTCTAGGAATAAACGTCGTATTTCTTTGACGTTTCGAATTTCTAAGGGATATTTCTGTGGTCGACCTGGCTCCCAGTTTCGTCACGTCTGCTTTTCAGATCATATCCTTGCGCAAAGCCGCATTTCGTAATTGCTTTTGTTTCTTCTTGCCCATTCCTGTGCTCATCCTCCACGGATGATATCATCTCGAAGCCGTCGTAATCACTTGGCTGGCATTACGCGCAGCGTTCGATGAGCCGTTGTCCTCGATCGGCGAAAAAAGCGGTCCGACCACCCGCCGCCGCCGGACCACCGGCCGAGGCCCGACCGGTTCCCTCGCGCTTGCGGCGCGGTCATTACGTGTGCAGCGCCGCCGCCGCCGCGCGGCAGATTGTATTCCGTTTCGCGCACGCAAGTGAGGGAAACTCATTAATGATGGGCGCGTAAGTGGGCGGCTATTTCCCTCTGGGACGAGAGGGAAATGAGGGAAAACGTTCGCATCCGATCCGCTATATAAATGCGCGTTGAAGAGGGCCACCTTGATCCAAGTGCAGCGCCGCCACAGCGCCGCGAGAAGGAAGGTCAGTGTTGAAGGCGCGAGAATGTTCGAGGAGAAGCTCCTCGTCGGCGTAGCGTCGACCTGCTCGACGCTTGCCATCGTCGCATGTCTCATCGTAGTCCCGTCGCTCTATCAGACCATCAACGAGATCCATAATGAGGTAAGCCGAGGAAGAGATAAGTAAATTAGGTCCACAACGACCTAGAGGGACTGTTTGTCGGGCGCACATCCCGTAAGCTTTCTTGCCTGTATGGGCGCGTCCGGTCGAGGTGACAGTGCCGGAAGGACTGCGGTTTGCCCCTTTGAAATTTATATTTAATTTAAT